>RJWJ010007557.1:0-57007 GCA_004363605.1 Indri indri | reverse complement strand
ATTTTAAAGTTTGACATTTTTATTTTTTTACCCTCTTGCCAGTATTTCGTGTTATTAACCTTTTTCATATGATCTCTGTTTTTATTTGTACCTCTTTGATTATTAATAATTGTTAATTCATTTCATATATTTATTTGCTATTTTAATTTATTTTTTGAATAACCAGTATACTTTTGATAAATATGCTTTTTTAAAAACTGTAGGTAGACTATAGAGTCCTAAGATCTAAGGAACTAAGGCATAGGCCTTGCAACTAACTGTGAAGAATGTGCTAAGTCATAGACTTGTGCTAGTCTTTATTTCTCTGTTTTTAACCTCCTTTTTCCCCCAAGCCCTCTCCAGCATTCTCAGTTCTCTTGCTATATAAAAGCAACCTATGACAGTAGGAAGAAGGCTGGAGTGAAGACAAATTTTAGAAGAAGCATCTAAACTCTCATCTCCAACGGCCTGGCTCATTTCTTCGTTCTTTTCCTCTGCTTGACACTTCTTGTCGCCATAAAACGTTTCTTTTATCTCTGAGGGCTGTGGCTGGTGTGACTATCTGTTTACTCTCTTAGTGTTTCTGTGGCTCCTAGTAGGACCAATTGTTCACTAACTCTGTGTCAGATGCTGGGCTGGGCAGGGGGAAACAAGGATGGAAAGGACTTTGTTCCTAAACCTGGTGCTCACTTTCTAGCCAGGGCGACGTTATGGTATAGTATGTGCGCATAATAGAGATATGCTAAAACTTCTTTGGGAAGTATTCCTAGAGGAATCATCCAAGCTGGGCCTTTAAGGCTGAGTCAGGGTATGAGTTTTGGAGGGAACATTCAAACCATAGCAAATATCTGCTGTGATTAAAATTTTTCTGAAGATTAGGTACCATAGAAATACCTTTGGTATTAGTGTAGGAAGGAAAGTATGGGGTTAAATGTATACTGTGATTACAGTATTAAAATAGAAATTTTAAAAGCACCAAACAAGCTACCCTATATGTAGTGGGGGAAAGACTGCCTAGATGTATGCCAAAATTGTGTTGTATGTTTTATGGGACCTTGGATAATCTTTTTACTTATTTTTTTATTTCTGAATTTTTATTGAACACATATTGCTTTTATATAGAATGTATATATATATATAATTACTATAATTTTTTCAGAAAAAACTGGGGCCTAGTGAAGTTTTTTGACATTCTCAAAATGGCACAAATGCTTAATGGTGAACCTGGGACTAGAAACTGGGTTCCTTAATCTATTTATTAGTGTATAGCTTCTAGCATCAAATTGTAGTATATTTCAACAAATGTAGAAATTTCAGCTTTAAAGTGGTTGTCTAGCTACATTTCTTTTTCTTGATAGTGTGTACTTCCTCTTTAAGGTTCATTATTAGTTCATAGTAAAATTAACATCAGTGTTATTTTTTCGTACTTTTTTTTTTTGGTCCCTATCTTTGCATGGATACTTTTTTCCTACTTTCTAAAATACAACAGTGTTCCCCCTGGCTGAGTAGGTCTGGCAGTACATGTAGTTAGGAGAACAAACACAGACAGACATGGGTTCAATATCTGGTCATTGCTGCCACTTTGATAACTGTGGCATTGTATAAGAAATTTCTCTATAGGCCTCAATTTTCCTATTTATATAATGGGGCTTACAAACTCTATTGTACAGCACAATGTTGTTGACTTTTTCTAAACTGCTCTAAAACATTTCTGTCTTTGTCCCCATTGTGTTCACATTTATAGATAATTGTTGTATTTCATTGTTTCCAGAGTGCCTTGCAAGGCAGCATAATGTCTCGGAAAGAGCTCTGCATTGTGTTCTAGCTTCAGTGTTACCACTAACTCTTTGGTTCGCTCAGTGTACCTCTGCTCACCATGACATTGGGCCAGTCTCTTAATCTTTCCATGCCATGGATCCTTCGTCTAAAATAAGGAAAAATAATTTCCATTTCTTTCTAACAATAATGTTACAATTTCTGCCAATCTTGTTTTGAGCACATGCATGATAAAAACCACAATAAATTGGTTACTTTTAAAGTAGAGGTAATGGAAGTGGAAATTGATCATTTTAGAAAATAATTTGGCATTATGCAGTGAAATTGAAGATGTGCATATGAGAATGTTTATAGCAGCACTATTTATAATAGTCAAAGATTAGAAACAACTTAAAATGTATCAGCAGTGTGTGCACCATTAATCACGGTGTGTTTATGTAATGGAACACTGCAGCCGTGGAACCATAGCAATGATAGGAACAGATTTCACAAACATAATGTTGAGTGAAAGAAGCAAAGCAAAAACAAAACAAAACATCTCTACAATCTTATTCTATTTATGCATGGCTCAAAAACAAACAAGATTAAACTATATCATTTAGGAATGAAAACTATACCAAAAAAACAAGGATGGGCTGGGTGCAGTGGCTCACACCTGTAATCCTTGCACTCTGGGAGGCTGAGGCGGGCGGATTGTTTGAGCTCAGGAGTTCAAAACCAGCCTGAGCAAGAGCGAGACCCCATCTCTACTAAAAGTAGAAAGAAATTAATCAGACAACTAAAAATATATGGAAAAAATTAGCCGGGCATGGTGGCGCATGCCTGTAGTCCCAGCTACTCCGGAGGCTGAGGCAGAAGGATTGCTTGAGCCCAGGAGTTTGAGGTTGCTGTGAGCTAGGATGACGCCATGGCACTCTAGCCTGGGCAACACAGTGAGACTCTGTCTCAGAAAAAAGCAAGGACAGTGATTACCTCTGGGAAGGGGAAGGGATTATAAGGAGAAAGGGCTCATGGGGAGCTTCTGGGTGACCAGCAGCATTCTGTTTCTTTACTGGGTGGGAGATACACAGGGGTTTACTTTATAATTCTGATCCTTTAAACAATGCATATATGTGTTTTATGCATTTTTCTATATGCATATCATGTCTTGCCATTAAAAATTTATAGGGTAACAACAATTTTAAAAAGTGACACCATTTCATTGAATTCTTGTAGTCTATTGAGAAATATTATAACTGCCATTACAAAGGACTTCATGTTTCATTATCACATACCAGAAGAAAAAGAATTTTGAGATAGAACACTTCATTTATCTTAGCTTTACACATAATATTTGCTTTTACATGCAAAGCATTTTTTATTCTTTGTCCCTAATCTTCACAATAACCTTTCAGGTTTTTATTATTATCCTTATTTTACAGATGAGGAAATAGGCTTAGAGTAAGTTTTGGTGTAGGAGGAATTTTAAAAAAAATCACTGAAACAAATCTGTGTGGAGTGTTTTTGGCATTTTTTTTATCCTTCATTTTGTGGAAAGATAAATTGGAAACAACATTTGTGACCATTGTAAGAATATGTAATGTAAAATAAGCTCTAAACAAATAAATAGACTGGGTTTTGGATAGATATCTTTTCTTTCAAACATAACTAAAAGTATGCAAGATTTCCCAAATGCCTAGTAGTAAATGAATTTGTGGGTCTTTGGGCATTTAGTAGGTCAAGCCCCTGCACTGAGTGTTGAAATCAAACCTAATTAGAAGAGAAAGTGAGAGAAACAATGTCTACATTTTTGATACACTAATTGTGGTGGTCACTCTATCCAAAGTTTGCTGAACTATGACCGCTAAGCTAACCACAAAAAGGAAATTACTTTGTATAGCCAAGCCAAAAAGTTTTCTTTTTAGATTTTGTAATGTCACTTAAGATTCTTCTTAAAGGCTTGTGAACCTTTGCCTTCTTTTAATAAGCCTTCATAATGACAAAGTCCCCTGAGAATGAAATCATCTGAGCGGAATGTGCCTGTGTCTTAAAATCTGATAAACATCACTTCATGGTATTTAGGAGATTAAAAAAGACTTAAAACACGTAAACGTTACTTTCAGGTTATTATAACCAAGGAAGCCTGTGGCCCAGCTATCAAAATAGCTTAGCTTCAGCAAGTTCTAAGCAGTGGGCTTAGCCAGGTTGGGTATTGCTGCTTTAGGACTGACTGCACTGTCTTTTGACTTGACCTGTAACATGTAATGTAGAATGTAATCGCTTCATCTCTGAGGCACATGTGTGTGTTCCTTTGCCCCTGACGCTAATTCATCATTTGCTTTATAGTAATTCCGCTCAGACATCATCCTCAAGCCCCACTGGAGGCTACTAAATGATGTGAGTGGGTATATTTCCTAATCAGTGACATTAGTTTATATCTCCTTATTAAGATACCCATTAAATTCATACCAGGAGAGATAACATGAACACTAATGCACTTTACATCATCCATCAGTGCTTTTTTATTTATTTCTATAAAGGCAGTATTAATATCTGAATTTAAGAGTCTAAGAGAATGCATAGCATTTATTAATGGTCTAAGATCTTTTATTCTGGTAAGACATGGAAGACGCGAAAAGCAAAGACATTTATTATTATGTTGTCATTTTTATTCTCTTTCCCTCCACAAAACATAGCTATTAAAATACACTTAATATCATTTATTTTAGAAGTTAGTATCTTTTATATATTTTTTAAACAAGATGTATTATCCTAGTTTTCCTGTACTTTATAAGTTATCTTGGTTTTCTAATTTTAATCAGAAAGCCAGAATATGTACAGAGTTTTGTGTACCTTTTGGATATACCAGCGGAAAGATATTAGTTGAATGTACTATACTAGGCTCTGCATGGTGGTGGAGAGATACAAAAGAAGTTGCCCCATGTGAAAAATAGTCTACGTGTGTATAAAATCTAATTGTTCTGCTGAATTCACCACTACATTGCCTTAACCAGAATAGCTATTCAGTGACTATCTCTTTATTCATTATCATATCTTTTTGAGACATTTGGCAAAGTTGCTAATGTGACTTACTTACCATTTGAGGAATCCACAAATTACTGCTGTCAGGGACTATAGCAACACCATGGCAGTGTGGTGCCTTTTAGTTTTACTTTGGATTTTTGCTGTTACTGCTTTTTCAGAATGGGCAATATGAAGTTAATAATACCAGGAAGGAGCAGTTTTACAATTCTGCTAGCACACACTTCTATTAGTCTCACTTCCAACATCATTACCTTCTACCTTTGGTCCTCACTCCTGGTATGTTATCCCAGGTGCAGAAAGAGAAAAGCAGTGGAGCCTGTTTAATTTTCTCATTGTATTGGCCTTCTCTACTGTGAGTAAAATGCTATGTCTTAGACTCGTTGTAGTTAATTCTACACTAGCATTCTCTTCCCCCCAAATATTCACATGGTTGAGTGCCAGTACTCGCATTTACATAGCTGCATTAGTTTGGGTCCAATAAGAAGCAGACTCTAATAGGGAATTAGATGTACAGATGATTTACTGGGGGAGGTTAATGGAAAAAGGGAGCAAGAGCCTTTAGACTGCAATGCAGGTAGGATACCTATAGAAGGAGAAAGGAAAGGAAGGAGGACCCGGTAGGAAGAGACTTGGACTGCAACTCAGTTCCAAGAAAGGTTCTTCTAGTTTGATAAGAAGTCCTCAAGCCAAAGTTGCCGATTGGAGGAGTCCCATGTGTCACCCAAATGGACCTGCCTTAGTAACACTGCTGTGCACACTCACTGTCTGGGAGCAGTCTGCAGGAACAGTGGCATGGATGCAGTGAGGGTCCAGAGGGGCAGTAGCTGGAACCATCAGTAAATTATGCTCCCTGCTTCACGATGTCTGCGGGGCACATTTCATGGCTTCCATACTTGTAGCTTTTAGAAAAGTATAGCACCTCTCTGAAACTCAGTTTCGAATGGACTACTGCCAACACAGGGTTATTATAAACCTTAAATAAAATGTATGTCAATAAAAATATTAAAATGTATGTAAATAATGTATGTAAAAGCCTTGGAACATAGTAATAATAAATATTAGTTCCCTTTCTGTTCCCCTTTTACTAGCCTGTGGTTATTTTTAGATAGTCTAGTAGTCTTTTTCCTCCTTAAAAAGTCCCCAGGGTAAAAATTGTGCTGAGGTGGTATCAGTGCTGCTCAAAGTGTGGTCCACAGGCCAGCAGGCAGTCTGCAGTCAGACTGCTTGTTGCAGTTTGCAGAAAGATAAGGAACTTGTACCAAATGTAAACCAACCGTGTTACTAAACACACTGCTTAATTCAGATGTAATTTTTTTCTTTCATATCAAGACATTCTCAATGAAGGAAGTAGTGCATTTATTTATATTCTGTCGCAAGCTCCTATTTGTTGCATCCTGGCACTTTGGGAAGCATTGAAAGTATAGTCAGATATAAAAAGCAGAATATAACATCCTTGTAAAAATCAGATTTTCTTTTTCACTATACAGGAGTTATCATCTGTACTTCTGCTTGGCTGCTACAGGGGAAACCACTCTGAGCTGGGCATTGGCAAATCATGTGACTTATGTCAGTGGCAGGCAATGGCACCGTTAGCATTTTTCAGCACCAGGGCTTGTGACCAAATGTCGGAGTAGGCAGGTTTGTCATTGTCATATTTCCAGGTCCTTTTCCGTGTGTCCTTTTCACAACTCATTTGTCAAAATATATTTCTTGAGCTCTTTTTACATGTCAGATACCATGTTCCTGCTGATGCTCAGTGCCCTCGTTATACTCTGTTACAACTTCGAACCCTTAAATTGGAGCCCCCCCAAATCCATTTTCCCTCACAGTTCCAGAGTAGTCAAAGTTCCATTGCCTTAGTAAGCAGATAGGTAAAGGGAAATAATCTGATTTAAATAGGTAATACAAAGGTAATTTACCACCTAGTTACATATTTGTATTAATAGCTTATAATTTGGACCTGTTAAGAGAACTCTATAATACATTTTTGAACCATGAATACCCTTGCTTAATCCATGAGCTCGAATCTTTTAGTTCTTTTCATCATGTATTGTAGAAATATTTGTCATCATACATCTGTAAAGTGGCTGACTCCTGCCCTAAAATGGATGTTGGATTTTCCCGCAACCTTTTACTTTGCTTGGTAATCTTCCGTGGAATAACCTTGGGCAGGCAGACATGAATACAGGAAACCAATCAGACCTATTCACTGTATGTTTAAGGATTTAAAGTATTGGCTGTATTTTGTTTTTAATTATAGATACCTTTTCATATTTGAAACTGGTTAGATAGAGATTTGGTGTATTTTTGTCGTACTTGTTCCCAAATCTTTGATGGCTTGTTAACATGATGTAGTCGACTAGGAATATCTAGTTTTGCTTTCATGCTTTTAAAAACTAAAGTGCATGTTTCATAAGATTAAAGTGCCCCAAGAGTCAGTCAATATAAAGTAATGTTTTACCAAGGTCATAAGTGATTTAATATGCAAGATCATATTTTATCGTAACCATAACAGACTTAACAAAATGTAGGCAGACAAATTGCTAGTTTAGAAAGGATCTGAACTTATTTTTCCCAAAAAAACAAAAACCCGCAAGATTGTATATATATGGCAACAGGCATTATTTCATTGATCCCCAAGGTTGTGGATCTAGCAACAGCTATTATAACATGCTTTGTTTTCATTATTGCAATGCTTAGTTAGTCATCTGAATTCTAGCCATTGCTGTTTATAGCAAGAAATAGCATCCCGGCAGCACAGCTAGTCATACCTTTTTATTGATGTAATTTAACTTATTTTGGTTCCTTTCCTAGTGTCTAACATTTTGTGAAGCCCTAACATAAATTATTGGCTTGTATAACCCACTGCATCAACTTCACTCAGAGATTTGCTGCCTATGCAGTTCCTTAATTTTCAAGTGTGAGAGATTTATTTTTCCTTAGTGAGTCCTAATGTTTCTTCATGTGCGTACACATACACATGCTTATGAATGTATGTGGGTATATAGGAATGCCAATGAGAGAGTCAAACATATTCTTAGTTAATTCCTGCATGATATTCTGGAAAAATATTTAAACTTAGGTACTAGTTGCCATGTTCTAAAATTGATCTGTTCATGAGCAGTATAGTAGTGTTTTTAAAGTTTGTCCCTGTTTTGGTTATTTTTCTCAGAGATTTTGACTAATCAGGACTCTGCATACTTCATGTCCTCAGTGAATACTTACTGACTGCATAACTGACTGGTCAGTTTTCCATAAACCAGTGTAAATGGCTAAGATACTGCTACAGGTGATAATCATAATTATTATATGTCAGACAAGGCAGTCTTCATAGCACCCTGTAATATAGATGGAATTATCCCTACTTTACCAATAGGATTTTGAACCTCAGAAAAATTAAACAACTTGCCCAAACTCATATGGTTTGTAAATGAAGGATCATAATACTTTATCAAAAGCTTTTTGTGTATATTACTTTATTTGATCCTTATAACATTTCTTAAAATGGACAGAACAAATCCTTGTCTATTCCCATCTTAGAGCTGAGTGAAGAGGTTTAGTAACTTAGCCATGGTCAATGCAGTGGGCCTGGTTCAGTCAGCACTATCCTCTGAACACTGATATTACTTGGCATTTGTAAAAATTTATAGACCATTAATGACATTAATCACACTACTGTAGTGCCCCTGTAGTAGTTTTCCATTGGCTGATTTTTGTCACTTAAAAGATCCTTCATTGCCTCTAAGGTAGGGTCCCTGCTCAAATACTTGGCATTGAAGTAAGCACTTTGTAATAAGAAAAAGGAACAAGGGGGAAATAAAGCCTTGCAGATCTGTTCATGTCAACCCCCTGCTTGTAATCTTTTAAAAGTTTTCCATAGGCTACCCTTCCCCAGGCCTCTCCTTCTCCCACACCACTCCCCAGTAAAACTCCAAAAAACTCCTTAGCATGGCAAAGGCTTCACAGTATCTGTCTTCTTCCTCACTTTTCAGCCTCAGTTTCTGCTACCACTTACCCCAAAACCCCTGACACTAGCCCTTTATGCCAGGAAAGTTGAACTACTTCACTGAAAGGCCCATCTTCTAATATTCCTTTTCTACTTTCTGTGCCTGAAATCTCCTTCCTCTTTTGTACATGTAGTAAACTGCCATTATTGTCCATGTGGTAAACTCTCTGGTATCCAACTAGGCCGTCTTCTCTTCTGTGAAGCCTTTCTTTACCCTCCCGAACCTTCTGTTCTGGCCAAACTTGTTTTAAAAAAACAAGCAATTAACCAAATATATCAATATTCTTACATTTCTGTTGTTATTTTGCGTGTATGCCTCCCCTACTAAACTAAGTTCCTTAAGGGCCCGAGACTGAAAGTTTATTCATCCCTTTATCCTAATACAGTGCCTGGCCCATAACATGGGCTCAGGAAAGGTTTGTCCCTGGAAGATAGACTGGAATCAGCAACATTCCTATTAATACTTGGAATAAAGACTAAGAACTCAAAACCAAAAGGAATAGCCTACCATTTAAAAGGAGAGGGGGAGTTCACATTTGTATCAGATGGAATTACCGTCTTCACTTATAAATGTGCTTGGCTTTGCATGTGTCTAAGAAGATAAATGCAGGGTTTTTAGAAGTGGGGTGAGACTAAAGAGATATTGTATAGTAAATGAGCATTTTTCCCAAAACATGTGCCATTGATAATAAGCTGTTATATGTTATTGAGTGCCTTTTTGTCTTCTTCTAGTCAAATAGAGCTGACAAATGTTTTCAAAGTATTATCAGTGTTTTCTAATAGTTTTCCTTTCACCGACAATTTTATTTAATTATTTCAGATACAGTAGTGTCTTTGGATCTAACTGCATTACTGCCTTATGTATAATTCAGCTAATGTGTTCATAATGGCAATACAGGACAGATGGTTAGAAACTCACAAGGATGCATGAGAGGATGCCATTTAAATGAAGAATTGAAAATGGAAGGAAGAGGGGTATGTCTTTAGATAACTCAACCCTAGAGTTCTGGCCCATTAACATTTTATTTTTAGTTTCATATAGTTACACATGCTGCTAATTTAAAGAGTAAAATAGCTACTTAAGGCTTATTATGAAAAATGGTATTTCTCTTTGTTCCCCAAAGGCAGCCACTTTTGACAATTTTAGTAGATTCTGTTAGTATTTGCCTCCAAATTACTAAATAACTTGGTAACATTGAGACTTCTCGGGTTTTATTTTAGGATTATCACCGATTTCTTTAGTAGGAGATGAGAATTTAGTTCCCTTTCAGCACATTCATTTCCCTTTTCTGTTCCCCCATTCTACCAGTAGAGGTTATTATTGAAATCACTACATCTATGCAAATCCCACTCATAGATAAGCCATGTAATATACTATGATTATTATTTTTCCTATCTAATGCTTTTTGTTTCCTTTGGAGTTTATTATTTTCTTATTTTTTCTTTGATTAGTTTTCAGTCTGCTTATAACTAATTCCATGCCAGCTTTCTACCAGTTATCTAAATCTCCTCTCAAGATGTTCACACATGTCAGATAGACAAACAATTACATGTCAGGTATTCAAACAATTTCATCTCTCCTGGAACCTTCTGATCTGCTGCAATCTGTCATACTGTTCTCTGTGCCTTTACCGTTATCCTAGGGATTCCCGTGATTTCTCTTATGTTGAAATCCCTGTTTCCTGGGCAGATCCCATGTGTTCCTCTTCTCAGTTTTCTCCCTTGTTTTTATTGGATCACATCCTTCTATAGCTTCCTAAGAAAGGGCACGTGGAAGTAAATTTTTGAGACCTTGTAAGTCTGAAAATATTTTTATTCTTCTTTGGTTGAATATGGAATTTTAGGCTGGAAATAGTTTCCCTTAAGAATTTTAAAGTCATTGTTCCATTATATCTTAGTTTCCAATGTTACTGAAAAATCTGGAGACATTTGATCCTCCTCTTTTTGTGTATGTGATCTGCTTATTTACTTATCTTGTTTTGCTTTGCTTTATCTTTTTGGAAATGTATAGGAATTGCACTTGTGCCCGGTGTTCTGAAATTTCAGACTGATGGGTTTATTTTTATCTATTGTGCTAGGCACTTGGTGGATCCTTTCAGTCTGAAAATTCAAATCATTAAGTTCTGGGAAATTTCCTTGAATTTTTTCATCGGTGATTCCTTCCCCTTTATTTTTTCTTATCTCTCTTTCTGAACTACTATTATTTAGTAATTAGGTTTTCTGGACTGGTCCTATAATCATCTTACCTCTTCTCTCCTGTTTTCTATCTCTTTGTTCTCCCTACTGTGAGATTTTCTTAACTTTGTCTTCTTGCCCTTCTGTTTTCCATTTCTGATTTCTTATTTTTAATTTCTAACAGCTCTTTTTCTCTGACTAGCATCTTATCGTTTTATATGTGTAATATCTTCTTTTCTATCTGAGCATATTTATGATTTTTATAATTTTTATTATTGTTTTTATATTGATCTTGATATATCATTTGTGTTAGAGGCTTTTCTTAGAAGTTTGGTGGTATTTGATTGCATATTTATTTTTAAGAGGCGGGAACTAGAAAGCCAATTGGAAGCTCAGAGCATGTGGTTAGGGATTGTCACTACAGGGTGATTTTGCTGGGCTCTTTCATTCAGGAACACCTAATGTCATTCTTCTGAGGACTTTCCTCTTAGGCTTGTCAAGTGTTGCTCTATAAATTAATATAAATATATTGGAGACAGAAACATTTGTCCAAAGCTCTGCAAAACTCCTGAGACGTTTCTGTCTCCAATATATTAATTTATGGAACAACAGTAAAGGATGTTCCAGTCATCCCCCTGTGAAGTGCAAGCCTATTGCCTGTACTCTGGGAGCCGTGTGGGGGAAGGAGACTGGAGATCTTACATTTAATATGCATATGTTCACTTAATCACCTTGTTTTCAGTACAATGCATTTGTTCTCAATTGTACCTGATGTTTCCTTCTCCAAAGAATAAAATTCTAGTGTATTTGTCAGGGTGGGAGAGGAGTTGTTGTCTGGCTCATGGAGTTGAAAGGGGAATTTGGGAATATAATTATGTTATAGATTTTGAACCATTCTTCCTGTTCTTAACACCAACTTTACTATGACTTCAGTAGGTACCTGTGACCACCAATTCTTGAGGCTTTGGGGATTTTTGAGGTATAGCTTAGATTGCCTCTCAACTTTCCCTACTTCTGACTTTTGAGTTCAACTTTTTCAATTCTGCTAAGTTATTACAGTTACTACTTGTCCATCTGCTTTTTAGCTTGCAAAATGTTGTTGCTGTTATATCTTATTCTATTCTCTGTCTTTGAAATATGTGTATATATGGGGATTCCGCTTCCAGTACTATCTCCTTTCAGATCAACTCTCCCACAGATTAAAAACTATAAACTATGGGTAAAAATATAATTTAAAAAAATTACCAAAGGCACTGGAGAATGACTAAAAGTTGGCTATTACTGGAGGAGAGCCCAACTTGGAAGAAGGGAACAATACTTGTTGGGTGACATCTGTATAGCTTTTAGCTTGAGGACAGGCACCAGTCTGTACCATACAGGGCAGCTAAACTTCTCACAGATACTCATGGTCTTTCTGGCTTGAAAAACCAGAGAACAGAATTTGGGGAATTACAGCTGCTGTAAAGTGAAAGGAGAAATGTGTGAAGGTGAGAACTAGAGAGGGGAGCCCCAAATTCTCTGCCCAAATCTCTGACTGACTCATGGAGCACACATGTACATTCTCTAGACTCTGAGAAGCCCCTCTTCCCTGCCATAGGGAAGACAGAGTATGTAGTTTAAGTCCAGCAAGTTAATTGTCCGCTAAACAAAACCAAAAAAAAAAGGACTCCCACAATGTCTAGGATATAACCCAAAATTGTTTGACATAGAAACAAGAAAATGTGAACCATTCTCCAGAGAAATTAATAAAGACCAGCCCAAAGATGACCCAAATGTTGGGACTAGCTGACAAGAATTTTAAAACAGCATTTATAACTGTGATCAATGATATAAAAGAAATATGCTTTAATTAATGTAAATATAGGAAATCTCAGCAGAGAAACAAACTGTATATAAATAAGGAAACAAATACTAGAACTGAAAAGTATAATATCTGGAATAAAAGTAAAACATCTTTATGGGTTTAACAGCAGAATAGAGATGATAAAAAAGAGTATCTAATCTGAAGGAAAAAGAAAAAGATTGAAAAAAATAAATGATTGGAGTCCCAGGGACTTGTGGGATAGTACCAAATGGTCTAACCTATGTGCAACTAGAAGAGGAGAGAAAATGAAAAAAAAAAAAAAAAAAAAAAAAAAAAAAAAAAAAAAAAAAAAAAAAAAAAAAAAAAAAAAAAAAAAAAAACAACTGAATAGATTCCTAAGGGCCTGTGGAACAATATCAAAAGGTCTAGCATACATGTAAGTAAAAGAAGAGAAACAAAATGGGGCAGAACAAAATTTTTAAAGATATAGTGATTGATTTTTCTAAATTTTATTTTTTTAAAAAGACTTAAATGTATAGATTCAGAAAGCTCAGCAAACCACAAGTAGGATAAATACGCACACACGGAGATGGCACATCATTGTCAAATGGCTAAAATCAAAGATAAAGGAAGATCTTGAAAGCAGCCAGGGAAAAACAACACACTACGTACATACATACAGGGGAACACAGTTTGGAATACGACTGTCTTTTCTTTTCATTAGAAACAATGGAAATGTGAAGATAGTGGAGACACATCTTTAAAATGCTAAAGAAAAAAATAAAAGAAAATCCCATTACTGGCATTTTATTGGAGTTTCAGAAGGTTGCAAAAGTAAATGTAGGCTGGGCATGGTGGCTCATACCTGTAGTCCCAGCTACTTGGGAGGCTGAGGAAGGAGGATCTCTTGAGTTTGAAGTTGCAGTGAGCTGTGAGGACACCACTGCACTCTAGTCTGGGCAACAGAGCCATAGTCTGTCTCAAAAAAAAAAAAAAAAAAAAAGCTGATAAAGAGAGAAAGAAATGATGTTCTTCATGCTGAACCAAAATTAGTCTTTGTAATGTTTATCTATGTATACATGCTATAAAGAAAATAAATAGAATGTTGTGGGAGAGGCAGTATTCCATATTCATAGGCTTTAAATCAGACCAGGGTTTGAATACCATCTTGGCTATTTATTAGTTGTGACCATCAGGAATTGCATAACTCTCTGAACCTCAGTGTAGTCATCTGTGAAGCAAAAATAATAATACCTTGATTGTTTTGTGAACTTTAGGTAAGGCAAGATACAGTACTAAAGAACATGACAGAGAGCTTGCCATGTAGAAGCTGATAATTAAATGATTTCCATTCTTCTTCTTATTGGGTTCAATCAGGGAAAGCTTCTCAGTGTATAACACTTGGACTGGTATCTGAAGAAAGGGTTAGATTTTAATAGATAAGCCAATGTCTTAGTCATTTTGGGCTGCTGTAACAAAAATACCATAGACTGGTTGGCTTAAATAATAGATATTTATTTCTCCCAGTTCCCCAGGCTAAGGAGTCCAAGAATAAGGTGCTGGCATATCCAAAATGCATCTGAGGTTATGCTCTACTCCGTATGATTCTGTGCTTAACCAAGCAAGGCTCTTGCTGGCCTCTAGGTGTAAACCTTGCTCCATCAGCCTTTGTCACAGGAACCTGTTTATTAAGTAAATACCCTGAGGCAGTCCCTTCCTTGAGTCACCAGTTTCATCTGGTTTCATGTGGAACTTTAACCAGGGACTTTTCTGCAGTCCTGTGGAACATTGAGAGACAGTCTTCATTCAGATGAAGGCTTTGGTGCTGCTCCATGGACCTCGCAGGCATCCTCACTCAAACTGGAGCCTCCAGACACATTGAAGTAGAGCCTTCCAGCCCCTTGCTAAATTCCTAGTAGCCATAGAACTCTTTCCTTCTTTCTCTTAGCTGAAGCATGCGACCCCTTCTATTGGAGACTTATTTTCTGGCACTCTACAAGAGCAAAAAGGTAATGGAGGTGGAGGGAGGAATGGGAAGTTTGTCCATGTCTCCAGAACGTTGCTTTTCTCCCTCCTTGTGTAAAACCATTGTCCTTCTTTGAGGCTGCTTAACTCTTCAACCCTCTGTCATACTAGTCACTGTCATCTGACATGCTAGTTACTTCTTAGGGGCACTCAGAATTTGGAACCTTGCTTAAGATCCTTCTAGGCTGCTACTCCTCTAATGACCTACATTACTCCGATCTCATCCCTTGTCTCCCCTATACCAACCTACTTGCTGTTTCACATGTTCTTTCTTGCTTTTGGGCATTTGCACATGCACTTTCCTCTCTATGGAAAACTACTTCCCTGCCCTTTCACCTAAAATCCAGTTAGTACTGCATAGTCCAGACAGGTTATCGCTTCTTTCCAAACTTTCTTGTCTCCCTGAGACTTGGTTAGGTGTGCCTTCTCTGTGTTCCTATATTTTCCTCTAATGTGATACTTATTATTTTTTAATATAATTATGTTTCTGATTTTTAAATGTCTTTTCCATTATATTATGTTTACTCTAAAAGCAGGAACTCCTTCTTCTGGATCTTCGTAACTTCAGCCCATGGCCTAGCACATAGAAGGTGTTCAATATTTATTGACCAAATGAATAATACATGGTTCTAGCTGCTTGTCTTTGTTGTACCTATACAAGACTAAAGGTGGGACAAGAAGGAATAGACTCGATGTTACAATAGCTAGTTTATATAACTAGCTACAATTCTGTTTGAAACATTATCTTCATGCCATTTGAAAATATATATATAGCTGAATGTTCAGAATGTAAGTCTGCCCTTTACCCTCTATAGTTTTGTGCTCTCTACCTGATAACCTTTCCACTCTCATCCCACTTTTATTTTTCTGTCAATTTTCCAATCCCCTTACTTCAGGCTACTCTTATCTACAGAATTTTGGCATTTCTTATCTTCAAAATGTTGTGGATCTTTATTGTTTACCTTGGATGTTTTCTTTTTAGTGAGTCTTGTCTTTTTTTAGACATGCCTGATTTGATTGAGACCCAAAATAGCAACATCTAGTCTTACCTGAAGGAAGTTAGAAAGAAAAACTAATAATGAATGAAGTAGAAAAATAAGGTATAGCATTAATGGTTTAGTGTACAAAACAATATTCTTAGGAATAGCTAATGAGGGGAAAGGCAGAAAACTAACATTTGTAAGATACTTATAACTCACAGACTATATTGGGAGTTTTACATACATCATTTTAATTAATCTACACAATACTTCTATGAAGCAAGTGTTATATACACATGTAGGCGAGGAAGGAGACAGGTGTAAGTAACTTGCCCAGGGTTGCACTGGTGGTTACTAGGAAATCTTGAGTGTTACTAACCTAAGACCCTGTCACTTTTTTGCTCCTTCTCCTATACCATTTCATATATTTTAAATTGGCTTTTTATTAGATTATTTTTGAGTTAAGAACTTTGGAAGTTAGCTAGAATGTAAAAGTGGCAGTTTGAAGATAGAAGATCACATTATTTATTAATAATAACCTTGGCATAGTCCTCAGAACAGCTAATTGATAGGTTAGGTTTATATCATAACCTGTTCAAAGATTAATAGCACCAGAGAGTAATATTTGAAAAGCAAATGAAGCTCTCATTTACCAAATCTCTTGATGGAAATTTTAATGCATTTGAAGCAAATTTGTGCTGGCGTTTTTATACCCCCAATATGGTTGTCCGAAATTGTTCATGCCTGCTTAAGTGATTAACACATTACATAAACTTCGTTTTCAAATCACTTTATCAAAAAAAAAATTGCCTTCCTGCTTTATTGTGTGAAATTAAATAAAATAAGTGAATTGGTTCCTTGGCCAGTCTACTACTTGCAGACACACATACACACACATTCATGATACACACTCACCTGCCTCTGAGCTTTGCTTAGATTCTTTCCTCCATATCCACTAACCGGCCTCCTTTTCCACTATTTCCAGCTCAGTTCAGCTTATTTTCTGTCTGATAATGGATTCGGTCCCAAGCACCTCAAGAAAGCTTTTCCTACAAGGATCTAACCATAACTAAGGAAGTATGGATTTTATCCCTGCAATTTGCAACACAGTTCTCAAAAAAAGTATATTAACTACTACCTTGTACCTAGCATGAAGTTAGGTGCTAGGTATTTAACAACAAGTAAAATAGATTCTCTGTCATTAAAGCATTTCTATTTGCCTTGTAGGTCTTGTGTAGGGACTGTGCGAATAAATTATTTAATCATTCTCTGCCTCAGTTTCTTCATCTGTTATATGTGAATAATTATAGTACCTGTTTTGTTAGGGTTATTGTAATAATTTAGCAAGTTAATATTTATAGAGTACTTAAAATAGGGCCGAGCAAACAGAAAATTCCTTAGAAGTGTTTTTATTTACTAAAACAAAACTGAACTTTTGAATCAGTTTTCTAGTTCTAACAAAAATCCTATTGGTGTTTTTTACTAGGATCACAGTAAATTTATAGATTAATTTATAGAGATGCGTTATCTTTATAATAACAAATCTTTCTATCCAAGAATAGGGTATGAGTTTCCACTTGTTAAGATCTTCCTTTACATCCTTCAATAGAAGGAATATTTTCTTCATATAGATCATGCCATTTTGGTTATGTTTATTTCTAGTTATTTTATCTTTGTTGCTGTTTAAAATGGCACCAGGTTAATATTCTAATTCATTGTTATTTATATGAAGGAAGATCATTGATTTTTGTTTTTCAATTTTGTAGTGAATTATCTTATAGTTTGTGATGAGTTTTCATTTGGTTTGCTTGGATTTTCTAGATGGATGATCATACCATCCGTTAAAGAATTATCATTTTGCCTGTTGTTTTCCAATTTTTATAGCTTTTAACTTTTTCTCGTATCTAGTCTAATTAGTATTAACTGATTATGGTAGTAGTGAACATCTGTCTTACGTTGTGATTTTTGACTTGTGGCTGTTATAGTTGAAAAGGACTATTATACATAAACAAGGTCCACTTAATACTGTTCTTTGCTTTAACCACGAAAGAATTTGTCCTGTTCTGAACTAATTATTCCTGGGTTTTTTAATCGTCCAGTCTGTCTTCCGTAAACTTGACCATCCAAATTTGACTCTTACCCCAACAAAAATCTTCCAGAATATTTTAGAGAACCATAATGTATGGAGAACAAAAATTCAGACTCCCAAAAGGAGTTCGGGATTACTCTTCAGTGTCTTTAACTCCTTCCCCCAAACACTTGTAAATTAGCCACTGGGACATGTGTCCCGGCATGTGTTCAATGTTATTTGCTACCTAAAAACCCCTGTTGTGCCTGATGCCTAGTAGATACACAAAAATGTTTACTCAAAGAGTTGAATGAAGTTCTGGAAATGCTCTCTCCCAGTCTTCCCACATCTAAATATTACCTATCCATCAAGGACTGCTCAGGCCATGTTCTCCCCATGAATTCACCCCTAATATTTTCAGGCAAAAGGTAGACGTAATCTTTTCCACTTGAATTAGTTTTCTATTGCTTTGTAACAAATTTAGCAGCTTAAACAATACCCATTTTTATCTCACAGTTGTGTAGGTCGGAAGTCTAGGTGGGCTCAGCTGGTTTCTGTGCTCAGGGTCTCATACGCCAAAATCAAGGTGTTAGCCAGGTTGGGCTCTTATCTGGAGGCTCTTGGGAATAATCCCCCTCTAAGCTCATTTACATTTTTGGCAGAATTCAATTTCTTGCAGCTGTAGGTCTGAGGTTCCCCTTTACTTGCTGGTTTTCAGCCAGGGGCCACTCTTCGCTCCTAGAGGGTATCCACACTTCCTCTTCCACAGCCCCTCCATCTCCAGACCGATAATGTGCCATCAGGCCCTTCTCATACGTCAAGTCTCTCTGACTTTTTCTTCTACTACCAACCGGAGAAAACTCTCTGCTTTTAAAGGGTTTGTGTGATTAAATTAGGCTTACCCAAATAATCTCCCTTTGCCTTAAACATAAAATTATCAAGGGAGTAACGCCAGGGAGTGAAAGTCACGGGAGCCATCTTTAAATCTGGCCTACTACCCTACCCTTCAAACTCTCATAGAAGGTTATACTTCCTTACAGGTTCACCTAGCTATCACTGTATTAAGAGGTCACCTCCTTTGGGGTAGTATTCATGGCTGGGTCATTTTGCAATACCCCATCGCAGCTGGTGTACCTTGCAAGTAATAAGTATTCAGTACATATCTAATGAATGAATTACTTTTTGTTGAATGAATTCTGAGATCAAGCAATGATTAAAATCATTTCAAAACAAATTGTAAGAGCATCTATCCAGTCGGAGGAGCAATGTGTACTCAAAAGTTCATTGCTGTTTTTGTTTTTATTTTTTGAAGCTACATTTATTTATGATTAACCAGAGAGACTAACCAGTGGACTCGTGGGCTTGGACTCTATTGCAATTAAAGTGAGGTTAGAGGAATTACACACACACACACACACACACAACCTTAAAAGGCACGAAGTCACCATTGTAGTAAAATTAATATTTTTAAAGGAAATATCATTAATGAGAGAAAAGGGCATTCTAGAAAACCATGTTCCATTTAAGGCACCTCATTACTAGATTCTTTAAGGGAATCTGGAGGAAGTTCAGATACATAAAGAATGATTAAGAGGCTGTAGGGGTTAACTTAGAAAGATTTTAAAAGACTAAATATGTACTGTTTAACTAAATAGCCGCTAAGTAGAGATGTAGCTATTGTCAAGTTTCTGAAATCAAGAGACGTAATGTGTTTCTCTGATGAAAATTTGAGGGTCTTCTTTATAAGTATTGGAATTAAATGAGGAATAAGAAAAGAAAAATCTTTTCTAACCAACTTTTAAGCAATATTTAGGCTGTGTGTGGTGATGTAAATGCTCAGAGTTGAATTCAGATCCTACCTCCTCTATTTGCTACCTGGGAAATTTCAGGCAATTCCTTTGACCTTTTAAACTTGTCATTTGTAAAATGGGAATTATACCACCTACCTTATCAGGTTATTATGAAGATTAAATTCAGTAACATAAGTAAACAGTCAAGTTGCATGGCTGGCACAGATTGCAGTTTCAGAAAAACAGTAGCTGCTATTGGTATCACCATTACTATCATCATTCTTACGTGGTTAAGACTTCATAATACTAGGGTTCAAACAGACCTGGGGTACAAATTCAAACTCTACCATTTAACTCGTTCTCGATGTCTCAGTTTCTTCAACAATAAGAGTGTTATAGTGAGGACTGAATGAAATAATACAATGCTTAGAATAATTCCTGGCACATAACTAATCACTTAGTAAACATATTAGCAGCTGTAGAACTGTTTCATTAACACCATCATTATTCTGCCATAGAACCTGGCCAAAAGCCTAACATATTCAAATTATTTTCAGACTCTCCCTATTATAAACAGTGCCATACACATATCTCCATTTCTGACATCATGACCACCACCACCCCGCACACACAGAGCTCAGTATTTATTATTTGTTGAATTGAATTAAGTAATTTCTACTAATGATCATGTCAGGTATTTGTGGTCACTTGTTCATGGCTGGGGAGGTGCCTCTGTGTTCCATGTGTAATCAAATTTATAGCAACAGATCTAAGTGCATTTTTTATTCCAATAAAACTGATACCTAGATTAATCTGAATTTTTATTAAAGAATTCCTGCACTTATAATAGCATTTTCATTTTGTGTTTTCTGCACATAGGAACTCCCTGTGACTCTTCATAGCATATAGGATTTTATTGTTACAGTAAACAGAATCTACTTTAGCTAGAGTAAGCAGAAATGATATTAGAGTGTTACTAATTAGAAGGTATTAAGATTAATCAGAAGGTATTAATCAGATATATTAGGTATTCATCAAAGATAGCTTACATTTGTCATTAAATAGGTCACAGAAACTGTGAGAGGGCCAGAAGGAGAGATACAGATGGCAAATAAGCATATGAAAAAAAGCTCAATATTATTAGTTAGTAGGGATATATGGAAATTAAAACTAGAATGAGATACTACTACACAGCTACTAGAATGGCTAAAATTTTAAAGCTGACGGTATCAAATGCTAGCAACAGTGCAGAGCAACTAAAACACTCACACGTTGCTGCTGGTAATGCCAAATTGCATAGCTGCTTTGGAAAACGGTCTGGCATTTAATATAATTTTTTACTAAAGTTGAACATATATCTGCCATTCATCCCAGCAATTCCATTCCTGGGTATCGGTCCAAGAGAAACAAATATACAAGTCCAAACAAAAACCTGTGCCCAAATACTTACAGTGCCATAATTCACAAAAACCAAAATTGGAAACAACCCAAATGTCCACCAGCTGGCATATAAACAATCTGTGGTATATCCATACAATAGAATAGAATAGACTAGAATAGTTAGCAATAAAAAGGAGCAAACCATTCACACATGCAACAACCTGGATGAATCTCAAATATGAAAGAAGGCAGACACTAGAGGCTATATACTCTATGATTCTATTTCTACAATGTTCTGGAAAACTGCCTCTGTTCTATTAGACTGTGATCTTCATCTTAATGTGCAATTCCTTGCACCAAGATTACATCAAAGTCAATGAACTGGAAGTGTAAATGCTACCTTTGATGAGTTTAGGGAGTAAGGTTTATCTCTGAAGGGAATCAGGGATCCAGATTGGGTCAAAGGTCAATGCAGGTAGTTTGGGGTAAATCAGGGTACACAGGACTATCAACCTGAGGGCAGGGAGCAAAGGTTGGGCCTGCCGGTCCTGCCGGACCTGCTGAACAGCATGAATATCTACACTAATGGATCCCACACGAGTTTGTCTCCTCACATAACCTTTAGCCTCCAGAGAACATAAACCTTCAATGATCGTAAATTACAACTGATTGCAGTCGCTGCCAAGGCGACTTGCCTTTGACAAATTTCCAGTTCTGCTTTGTTTATCTATTTGCAATATGCATTACTGACTCTCTTTAGCAGCTTACAAGGGCTGGCAGTGATAGAAACTACACTCACAGGTCAGGTTGACTCCAGAGTTGCATGAGTTTAACACTGCTTCTAGTTGTTTTCTGACTAATGTGAGATTCTGAAGTAAAGGACCATCCTAATTGAAATGGTTTACTATGACAGATTTCATAATGGTAAGTTTGACTCAACTATAACCTATGCCTCATGCATACAACAAAGCAACATATGATGTAAAGAAAAGAGCCTGTGGTTAGAACTCAGCAAACTTAGATTCTGGTCCCTGGACTGAACCTCTTCAGCCTCACATAGGCCATTTAACCTCTCACTTAGCTCCAGGGTAAATGAAGCAGGTGGGTAGATTCTTTCAAAGGTGCCATTCAGCTCTAATATTAATTCCATGGTTCTGAGAGCAGTTGATAGTATGACTGGGAGAAGAAATGGAAGAAGCTTTCCCACTTCTTAGACTTTAGAGCTTTTAGACTTGACTTTTAGGCATCAGACATCAGAATGGTAGGCCTCAGCTGTGTCCAGGGTTTACATTATAACATATCTATTTTGGAAAAGACTGGCATGTGTTTATAGATGGGTTGGAAAAGTACTTAGGTTGTTCTTGCAACCAGAGGCCCATAATCGAGTTTTTATACTTTTCCTTAGAGATATAGATTGCAGTGACTCACTGTAAGAAACAATATTATTGCTCATATTAAATATTCTTTAAGTAGCTTTTCCACATCTTTGAAAGAGTTGTGTTTTCTTCTAGGAAGGCAGATTTTGTTTTTGACATGGTGGTACCCTTTTTTTTTAAGCTTGTAATCTAGTTCTTTTCATGTCAGTGAAACGTTAGTAGTATTTAAAAATGAATTGAAATAATGGTAACTAGTCCTACAGAGATTTTCGACTACATAAGCCAAAACTCTAAAGTCTTTGATGTATATGTGAGTTTTTAATTTCTTATTTTCAGTTCCTCCAGACCAGTTCTCTTTGTAGTCAAATTCATTGTAATCCCATCACGAAAGTGTTGATCTTTTTAGTAACCTTTATCGAAGTATTGTATTAATTCACATTCCCTCACGCTAACAGACGGTTTGTATCAAACATATCATGCAGCTTAGCTCAAGCCCCATATGGAACTAATAAGCCATGCAATAAGTGGCCTTGTGTAGATAAATGTAGTTTGGAAGGCAGAGAGAAAGAGAGAGTGAGAGTGTGTGTGTTGTCTAAACTGAATTTCTCCTCTGCCAAAACCTAAATGACAAAATGATTCTGAACCCCCAGAGTCATTCCTGGCCTGGAAAAATTGTGTTTAAAAAATAGAAATAAAATTGAGCACTTTGATATTAAATTAGACTTCTCAGCTCAGTAGGAGAATGCTCACTGAGTCCAAGAATTCAGCATTTATTTCTCAAAAGTACAATATTACTACATTTTTAAATATGATCTCCAGAGCTGCAAAGTCTTGCCTAGTCAATGGAGCAGCGTTTATCACGCTGCATGAACTAGTTAATTCCACCTGCAAGAGCTATAACATCATAGTTGATCTGCCTTATCTGGTGAAACTCAAAGTAAATATATAGTGATTTGAGATGAAACCAGCATGTTGCTTTGGAAAAATACTGTATTTTTATACAAAAAGGGGATGTGGGAGAGGAAATCAGAGAGAAGGTAGTGAATGGAATTGACACGGCTGTAGTTGTCTGTTGGCAGTCTAAATGTACTCTTTGCTCTGGTTTTCTTTATCTTTGCTTGCTCCAATAACTAGAAAGCCAGATCTTCCTGGTTATTTTAGTATATGGATTTTCTTTTGCTAGTAGACAATACCATTTGTTCATTTTTCCAGGGAAACCACTGAACTTTGTTTCTCCCTACTTCCCTTCTAGTATAGTATCTGTAGGTAGTTTTCACATTCGTTGCCTACTAGCCATGGAGTTGAACAAAAATTTAATTGCCCCATGGAGTTCTAAACCAATCAAAGTAAACCTGAAATTAAAGGTAATTGAAACCAAAATTCCACTTAAAAACTGTTTAGACTCTTTGGGTGGTGGTGCAGTAGGAAGTTAATACAAAAGGTGTTTATTTCAGAGGCTAATTTGAGGCAGTTAGACCCAAAGCAATATTTTACTTGCCTGGGTTTCTTGGCCTCTGCCTTCCCCAATCTCTTAGAGAAAAGAGTACTTCACTCTTTTAACCTGTCCTTCATAGCTGCTTCTGCAGTTGATTTTCTCATTCACTTTCTTGCTTAAAACCCTGGAGTAGGTTCTTAACTACTGATAAGCAAGTCGGAACTCTTCGGCTTAGCGCTCTAGGCCCTTAACAGTTTTAATGACTGCCCTCTAAAAGTCAGGCCTCAGGGGCTTCCATTCTCTATAAAAATTCTAACTGAACTCTTAACAACAGTCTTATGAGATAAGTATTGGTCTTGTTTTAGAGATAAGGCACAGATTGCTTCTGTGACTTGCCCAAGGTTATATATATCATATGGTGAGAATAGGCTATGATGAGTCCAGGCCTGTCGTTCCAAAGAAAGAGCTGATTCACATTGCCTGGCCTAGTGGACACTCAATAAGTATCTGTTGAATCAATGAATAGGAATGTAGGAACTTAGTAAATGTAGTTTTCTCACCTTTCCCTATCCTTGTCCTTTCCTTCTTGGCCTGGTTCCTTCTTTTCCTTTCTATTTTTACTAATATCTTACCAGAGTGTTAACTTGTTAGAGAGTTCTTAATTTAAACAGTTTGGAAATTATTTGACTAGCCCAAGCAAGCAAGGAGGGAATTTGCATGGCCATGCAGCAGAGCTGGGTCTGTCACCCAGGTCTCCTGACCACTCACATTATTTATCAGTCTCTCCATTTCACTTGACATGTGTATGTGTTTATTGCTGCCTCTCTGGAGTGCTTGCAGTCAGAAGCTTAATAAAAATTAACATTTAAAAAGTGAATTTAAGGCCGGACTTGGTGGCTCACACCTGTAATCCTAGCACTCTGGGAGGCCGAGGTGAGCTCAGGAGTTCAGGACCAGTCTGAGTAAAGCGAGATCCCATCTCTACTAAAAATAGAAAAATTAGCCAGGCACAGAGGCACACACCTGTAGTCCCAACTACTCAGGAGGCTGAGACAGGAGGATCTCTGGAACCCAGGAGTTTGAGGTTTCAGTGAGCTGTGATGATGCCACTGCACTCTAGCCTGGGCAACAGAGTGAGACTCTGTCTCAAAAAAAAAAAAAAAAAGATACGGTTAAGATTTTCCCCTTAATTTGAAGTAACTCTTTCCTTCTTCCTATTCTGACTCCCATTCCAATTAGTTAAGTGATAAGCCATTATTGAGCACCAGTTATATGTCCAGCCTAGTGGTAGATGCTATGATGGTGATGATTTAGAGAAAGAGTATATGTGTATTAACAATGATAACAAATATTATATATTGAGCCCTTCTGTGTATCAGATATTATTCTGGACACTCTATATACTTTATCTTATTTAAACTTTATAACAGCTCTGCAAGGGAGGTAACATCCCCATTTTCCAAGTAAGGAACCTGAAGAGAAGTGCAGTGACTTATCCAAAGTCAAACAACTAGTAAATGACAGTACTGGTATTCAAACTCAGATCTTCTGTATCTAAGGTCTTTCCCTTGTGTCATGATGCCTTTCATTCCCTCCTATACTGCATTAATTTAACTTGTTAATTAACAAATAATATTTATTTATTAAGTACCTATCCAGTCAGTTAAGGTTTTCCAAAGAGAGCACATGGGAAGGTAATATAAGAAGGGATTTGGGATGAGGAGGAAAATGTCCCCCTTATCCTAGGGTAATCAGAGAGAGCTTCCTACAGGAAGCAGAACTTGCATTGACTCTTTAAGAATGGGTAGAATAGGACCAGATGTAGGATGCCTGGAGAGATACATGGAGACAGGAAAGAGAGCTCTCTGCCAGAGTGGTGAGTACTGTGTAAAAAGCTATAAGGAGAGTTGTTAGCTAATATTAGAAAGTTGTTATGTATAGATGTGACTTCACCATAAATAATTTGAGTATACTAATTTATGTCACCTCCCTACTGAAATGCTACTAATAAAGATAAAATAATTTAAAAATTGTAAAATCACAATGATGAAAAGAACAGAAAAGACAAGACCAGGTAATAGAGTTGACAAAATTTTAGAAAATTGCAAGTAAATAAATGAATGATAAACTGACTTGGAAGAATGGAGAAAACTGAAACCTAAAGCCTTCAAAAAGCAGCATAACTCAAACCATAGAACTCCAGAAGGATTTGGAGGTACTATGTATCTCATAAGGTATAGGAGCAATGTGTAGAGCTAAAACTAGAAGGATTCATTGACAATCTATAGAAAGGGAAGTAAGACTCCCAGTTCACTTTCCCCACCCTGCAGAGCCAAGCAGCTATCTTCCCACACACCCCTTGGGAAGATGGAGGAGGTTTGCTTTCTGAAAAAGACTGAACCCAAGAAACTCTGAACTCTGAACTGCCTGACACACTGGGGCAAGAAGGAAGGTGCCTTACCAAAAACAAGAGGATTAAGTGAAAGTGCAGCATATCAACACAGAGTTTCCCAACTGCTTTTTCCTACTTGATTCCCAAAATGAGATCCAGATTATACTTCCAGACAGAAGATTGGAGGACTCCCTCTGGGAAGAAATAGTCCCAGCAATGAGAGCTACTGGGGCTGACATGTGCCTCATGAGGAGGGCTGGGTTTCTATCTACTCATTCTACATCCAGTCATCAAGCACTGCCAATGCGCAGACTTTCTTAAAAGCTCTTTGAAGTCTCACAGTCTTACTTCTAAAGATGAACTGACAACCACAGATTACTAGACATTAAAGGAAAGCCTCTAATACTAATATTAAAAAAAAAAAGTCTGAAACAAAACAAAACAGATCTATGCCAAGTTAAGGCTTTAGAAATTTTTTTTAAAAGACGAGGGAAAAAGGGACAAAAAGAAGATATAAACCCAGAGGTAACAGAAAATGAAGAAGGAGGAGATAATATAAGAAAATTATCATAATTAGGCAATTAAGCATTTTTATATTGAAAAGACTCACCAAGTGCCCAGCCCATTGAATAAAAAGAGACCCAAAAGAAGGCTTATCACTGTGAAATTTCAGAATACTAAGGTTAAAGGAGAAAATTCTAAAAAATTCCAGAGAGAAGAATCAGCTCACATACAAAGGATCAGGAATCAGAATCTTATCAGGTTTCTCAATTGCCATATGCAAAATTAAATGACAATGAAGCAGTACCTTGGAAATACCTAAGGAAAATTATTTTCAGCCTTGAATTCTATACCTAGGCAAGCTATCATTCAAGTGTGAAAACAGAATAAAAATATTTTCAAATATTCAAGGTGTCAAAAAAGTTTCCTCTCATGCTACCCTTTCCTAGAAAGATATTATGGGATACACTCCACCAAGATGAGGCAGTAAATCAAGAAAGAAGAAGACATGAGATCTAGGAAATAACAGCTTCAACACAGGAGAGAAGTAAACAAAATTTCTAGGAGGATGGTGAAGGGACAGTCTAGGAAAATAGTACAGCAAGCCTAGCTAGCAGCCAGTTCAGATTGGAGCGGAGAGGGGGCTTCAGTAAATAATAATATATCTTTAAGGGAAAAATCAACTCGATCAAGTATGTGGTATTTTTAATTAGATTGAGAAGAGTTTTACAATTTTGTTAGAGTTTAGGGAGTATCTAGTGATGGGTACATAGAAAAACTCAACAGGCAGGGAAAAAAAGGAGTTACCACTTCCGGAAAAACAAACAAAATACAAGAAAGGAATAGTATGTTACATAGCTCAGCCATAAACAGTATTTATGTAGGTGTAAAGAGGTAAACACTAAATATTGATTTAACAAAAAATGTGATATTTAATATATTGAGAGGATGAGGGGGGGAAGTGTGTGGGGGAAGGTAGAGAGTCAGGTTCTCATATTCTTTAATAAAAAGCCAGTAGATCATATATGGAAGAGGTGATAAAATGTTCATGCGAGAGAGGAGTGGTTTAAGAGAGCTAAATTCTCATCTTTCATGGTAGGAATATGGTAGATGAGGTCTGAAACAGGAAGGGGGTAGGAAATATTAATATAAGCATATTATTTAGAAATATGAAGGTGAAGAAGAAACAGCTGAAAGTGGTTTGCATGGAAGAGCAGAGAACTGTTTTTTCATTATAAAAGTTATAGTAGTTCAGACTTGTTCAACAGTACCTGTATTTTATTAATAAAAATTAAATTAATATGTATTGTGTATGCATTTCTTTTTTAGTTCTCTGTGTAGAAAATTAAAAGGGCGATATGGTAAAATTTGGAGCTATGATTAAGAGGGTCTATCCTTGGCTTTGTCCCTCAACAGCTCTGTGACTTTGGGCAGGACACTTGCCTTCCAGACCCTTAGTTTCTTCATTTACAAAAGGAAGAAGGTTGGAAAGATGATCCCCAGAATCTCTTTAAGCTGTAAAATTCTAAGATTTTATGATTAAAAAAATAATAGTGCTATGCAGCAAATGAAGGGTTAAGACCTGGGTGGAGACTTGAAATTTCCACGCTTTCCTTTTTTGGTTGAAATCAGACTTGGAGAGAAATTTTCATTGTGGTCTCTGAAAAGAATTCAACACCCAACTTCCAGTGTGGGGTCTGGGGCAGGCAATTGTCTATGCACTGGCTCAGAGACTTATAGCTTGGTGTTATTTCAGTATGGTTTTTTTGATATTTAATATTTTTCAGTGTGAATCACAGGTGAAACTTCCATGCCATGTGTAAACAATTTCACTTTTTTATTGAAACAATGAATTCAGGAATGTCATATTGGGATATCAGCCATTTTGCTTTTATCAATGTATGGAAAAAATGCATTTATATTAATACAAGAAATGATGTCATTTCATATGGGGTAGATCTTATAATTCAAGGTCAGCAAATCTCAGGAGGTGATTTAGGTCACCAAGCTAGGTTTGGAAAAGGAAAAGAATATTTTCCCTTTGTCTTTTCAAGTACTGTTAACAATTTTCTTCTCAGACTTTGGGGTAGATGTTAAGGTAGCATGGTTTCTGAAAAGGAGGCCCTGGCTAATAATATCTTTGCCATTGAACCGTGTGGCCCTGGATAATTTACTTTTCCTTTCTGGCCGTCAGTTTCTCCATCTACAAAAGGAAAGGATTGGCTTAAATATTCAGGATACCTTTTAGTTTTAATATTGCATGTTTCAACTTCCAAACTTTCTGTTTGTTTTCATTTAGACCGTTCACGAGACCCACTTAGGTTTGGGAGTTTTCCTTAAAAAGCTCAATATCAGTGAGAGTGAACTCTTTCTCTGTCAAGTGTCACTCACTCAGGGAAAAAATCAGTTGCATACTAGATTCAAACAAAAGAAAAATTTACCTTTTTTTGTTGGTAGTGGTTTTATTTTTTAAGAGAGGAAAACATTTGAAAGTTTGACTTTGCCACTCTTAAATTTAAGTGCTGAAAAACTGATGCCCCTTCATATTTGTACATGAGTATACAGTTTATAAAGTTTATAAACTTTCTTCGTATATATTATGTCATTTGGAAAACACATTTTTCAGGGCCATGTTGTCCACTGACTGCGTGTTTGATGTGAGGATGCATGTGTATAAATGTGCACATATACTTCCCTCTGTTCTCCGTGATGGTCAGTTAAGGAAGCAAATGGTGGTATCAGAGATAGAGTGAAAAGAGGGAAGAAACAGACATGTGAAAACCATTCAGCAAGTTATCCAAAGTACACAGAAGGACACTTAATTTTAGAAAATTGGCCTCTGGCAGAAATAAGTCAAAGGACAAATCTTGCCCACAAGCCAGTGGTTTCCTTTACTAGCTCTCCAGCTGTGTGCTCTGGTTCTGGATGAAGAGGAAAGTTAGAGACTCAAGAGAAATATGGAATACAGCCTCTGTCAAAAGTAACTTGCTATTTATTTGTTTAGTAGCGTTGACTGAGCACCAGCACTATGCCGGATGCTGTTGGAATCAGAGATGAGTACAGGATGGTCCTTAGCCTTGTGTATGTAAAGGGAAGGGCCAGTGAAGGAAAGGGAAGCTGCCAGTGTCTAAAGTGAGATACTGGTTTTATGGTATATGTCATTAGAAGTGGTGTTAGCAAACCCTGCCAGGGTCTAGGAGTAGAAAAGAAGGGTAGATACAGGGGTCTTTGAAATATCCTGATTCCACAGTTGGTCACTCCTAGTCTTCTCCAAGTTTAGGGGGCAAAGGAGCAGTAGAAGAAGGGGCTGCCACAGCTGGGTGCAGTAGTTCACGCCTGTAATCCTAGCACTTTGGGAGGCCGAGGCAGGAGAATCGCTTGAGGCCAGGTATTCAAGACCAGCCTCAGCAAGAGTGAGATCCTGTCTCTACAAAAAAAAAAAAAAAAAAAAAAAAGAGGCTACCTTTAAATACCATCTCAACCGGTAAATGTATGTGCATATTTATACACACGCTCATCCATACATCAAATACCTAGTAAATGAACAACACAATGTAGTTGATAACAAGATCATACATTTGCATTTCCTCTTGTAGAGTTCAAAAATCAACTTGGTTAGTTCTTCATTTTTCTGAAGTATTTCCTATAATCTGCCAAAATTTCTTATAATTCTATTCTTTTGCCTTTGCAGCTAAGATACCAACATGGACTAGGGACTCCAGACTTGAGGCAAACCCTTCCTAACCTGAAAAACTTCATGGAGCATGGACTAATGGTCAGGTGGTGAGTACTTGTATCTCTCATAACCAGAAACTGTAATGTGGATCATGATCCTGAAAATCTTTCCTGACTTCCATGTTGCTCCATACCTGTCTCTGGGTTTTCCTCTGTAATAAGATAGCTAAAGAAAAGGCAACCATCATACTTGGGTAGATCTAAGCTCCAGTCTGGCTAAGGAGGATGAAGCACCCTTAGAGGGAGGAGGGCTTAGGGTGTATTATTTGAACATTGGGAAGTTGGCATGGCAGAGAATCCTTGAGTGCATTGCTGAGACAGACTGGAGGACACCCAATATGATTCAGGGAAGAGAGACATGGTGCCCCTAGGACTTCTCCAAAGACCAAGCAGATAGAATGAGCATCAAGGTCATTGACTATCCAGACAAGGGAGGAGGAAAGCAGACAAAGAGTAGGTCAGGTTGTTAAGACCTAGTCTGAGACCAGGGGGTACATTCTGAGATGTTTCTTACATTCGATGTCAGTGCCTGTTGTACCATGAGGACAAGCTGCCGTTTAAAGTGCTTTGTCGGGATAGACACGATCCTTAAAAGAGAAGGGGAGAGGAGAAATCTGATACAAAGAGGGCATTAGATTGATTCACTTGACGTATTAATAAATAAATGGAAGTCTGTTGACCTAGCCATTTAGTAATTCTTGAATTTTGAATTCTTGAGTGATGAAGCAATCGCTTACAAAATCACGTGAATGGGAAGCAAGCTTTTAGAGTTACGGGGAGTGGGGAGGGCAGGAACGGTCTTTTGTGAAGAACACTGGCTTCTGATCCCAGGTCTTTTCTGATGAACTGTGTGGATTTGAAGTCCTGTTTCTCTGAAATTTGATTTCCTTATCCATAATCCCTGCCCTGCTCATCTCACCTGTTTGTTGTGAGGATGAAATTAGATGTTAGATGGAAAAACTGCTTGTGGGGAGGGAAGTATCGAAACAATACTGGTTTCATTTTCTTCCGTGCCCTAAGAATGGGCCTTGAAGATAATAAGAAAGTGATATCTATGGTCAATCTTTACTTTATTTTGATTTTTGTCCCATATGATCCTCAAAATGGCAAGTTCAAGAAGTCTAATCTTAGATGAGACTTTCCTGTTAAGCAGATACACAATTGTTTAAAAAATTCTACTCAAAATATCAGAATAATTACCACAGCTGGGTGTTGATGTGGACTTGGATGCCTTGAGGAATTGAGTTTTAGTGTAAAATAATAATAATAAAAGTGAGCTAGCAGACATTTATGTAACAGTGTCTCTGTGTAAAGCCCTGTGATAGGCACTCCTGGAGGGTAACAAGAAGTATAAGGCTCAAGCTGTGCCCTCAAGGGGTTTGTGGTCTAGTTGGAAACAAGGCATATAATTCATGAAAAGTTTTCTAACACAAATGGTAAATAACCTAAAATAGTGAAAAAAGAAGCAACCCACAACACTCCATGATTAATCATTAAGTGAATCTTGCTCAGTATGGATAGCAAATTGTCCCTGTATCATTTATTGAAGGGCCTGTCTTTTCTCCCCTGATTGATACTGCCGTCTGTTTCATATACAAGTTCCTTTGTATACATGGATCTGTTTCCAGGCTCCCTGTTCTACTCCATTGTTTTATTTGTCTATCCATGGGCTAGTACCACATTTTACATTGTAAGATGTAATTTCTATAAGTTTTGTTGAGGTTTGGGGAGGCTCAATAAATAGCATCCCTCTTCCACCCTGACATTGGGAACCATTTGAGAGTGAGAATAAAAGAGACAGACCAATACAAATCAAAATGTCAGTTTTACTATTGATAAAGCTGCTTGGCTTAAGATCTGTAATAAAAAGGGCTTGCAAAGATACCACTCAAAATCGAACTTACCCTCATAATCGCAGTGTCACTGGCGAACCACGGGCTGTTTGTCCCTGAAGAGGCAGGCCCTCGCTACATTGGCAGATACTGATCAGATGACTCCTGCAGAAACCCAGATAGGGCTGAGCCAGAAATACCCAGCTTCTATTTTGCCCTATAAATTCACCAATCAGAAAAGTCCCTTCTCCTCTGAGAGAGAGTGAGAGGATGCAGAGAGCCAAGAGTGTTACTCCTAAGCCATATTCCTTCATAGGAAGGGGAAAGGAAGATGTTGCTATCTGGAAGGGAGAAGCTCCTACTTAATGTTTTTTTTCAAAACTGTTGGCTTTTCTTGACTTGCGAATCTTATTTGAGTGATTTGACAGCTTTATGATACTGAGTCTTCCTACCTTTGAACGTGGTATCTGTTTATTTATTTTCTACCTTTGAAGTTTTATAATTTTCTTCATAAAGGTCTTATGCATTTTTTATTAGATATACTTAGTCCTAGTGCCTTACAGTTTTGCTTGCTGTTTTAATTTTTTTAGTGAATGATGGTGTTGTTTCTATTTTTATAACATATTACTTTTTCTTGTCTTATTATGTTTTATTATGGCATAGGAGCAGTGATAGTGGGTATCCTTTTCTTATTCCTGACTTGAAAGAGAATGCTTCCAACTTTTCACCATTAAGTGTTATGTTTTTTTAGGTTTGAGTAGATATCCTTCATCAGCAAAAGAAAGATTGTTTCTATTTCCAGCTCGCTAAGAGTTTTTTTTAATCATGAATGTGTGTATTTGGAATTTACCAAATGCTTATTCTGAATCTACTGATAAAATACTATATTTTTTCTCCTTTAACATGTTAACGTACTAATTATTAATACATTTTCTAATGTTAAACCATCTTTGCCTCCTAGGATACACTTTACTTAAGTCATGTATTATTTTTTCCTGCATTATTGAATCGATTTGCTAATTTTTTAGTATGTTTACATCTATGAATTGAAATGAGACTGGCCTATAATTTTTTTCCTCGTTAAAACCTTCTCTGATTTTGGTTATAACATGACCAAACATGCTGAGGTTGTAACAGCCTCATAAAATACACTGAGGATCTTTCCCTTCTTTTCTGTTCTCTGGAGTAGTTTATATAAGATAGGAATTATTTATATCTTGAAGATCTGATAGAACTTAGCAAAACCTAGGTTTTTTTTTTTATTGTTGGTGTTGAGGGGGAAAATATAGATTTTTCACTACTGATTTAATTTCTATAATGATTATTGGTCTATATTTGTTTTTCCAATTCCTCATTAACTGTATCCAGTCAGATTTTTAGTTCTATGGGTATACTGAAATTCCCTTTTTCTGGCTAGGTGCCTATTGAATTCTAAACATACACCTAAACCCAAAGGTCACTTTTCTATCCTTATCCTGCTCAGCATGTCAGTGGCATTTGCCTTGATGGCCTTTTCTACCGTCTTGAAACGTTCCACAGTCCTGCTTTCTCCTGGCTTTCTCCTGGCTTTCTCCTTCTGGCCGCTCTTTTTCTGTTTTGCATATTCTTCCCCTTCTACCTACTCTCAAAATATTGGAGCTCGCCGTGGTCCCACTTTGGTCCTCCTCTCTTTTTCTCTCTCAACTCCCTTCTTGTGTGTTCGTATTCATTCCTGTAGTTTTGAAAACCATCTATATGCTTATGACTCCCAGAGTTTTGTTTTCAGCATAAACCTCTCCTGCAGACTCTGGATAGCCAGAGACCTACCTGACACTAGCCCGCAGAGTATCACACGCATCTTAGCCTCAACGTAATCTAACACTGTCCTCCCACTTACCTTCTTCCTCTCAGCAAATGGCACCCTGTCTACCCAGTTGTTCAAACCAGGGAATCATCCTTGACTTCCTTCTTCACTCCCACCAGATCTAATCTAATTCATCAGCAAACCCTGTCATCACTTCCTGCAAAACATATATCCATCTGACCACTTCTCACCGTCTCTAATATTGCCACCCTAGTCCAAGCCATCACTTTTTCTTACCCAGACAGCTGTACCAGTATAATTTGTCTCCCTGATTTCACTCTTGTCCTGCCACTCTTCATTCTCCATAATAGCCAGAGTGATCTTTGATAATTTTAGCTATATCTTAATCACTCTCCAGCTTCGCTGGCTTGAATAAAATCCAAGTTGTCTTCCATGGTCTCCCTGTCCCCTGGCTCATCTGATGTCACTCCCTCTCCAGTCTCCTGTACTGTTGCTCTACTGGCCTCTGTTTAGTTATGTGAACAAGCTCTTTCCTGCCTGAGTCACCACACTCACTGTTCCCTCTGTCTAGAATGTGCTCTCCCTGCTCCTTCTCTCCTACCACCATCCTCACTCATCTCCTCTTACAGAGGGATTAGTTTAAGAAAAGACACAGCAATTTTATTGGCAAAGAATAGACCACCTTGGCTGGAATGCAGATTCATTTTAGGAATGAAGAGAATCTGGATTTTGTGGTTCTTTGGCAGTCCTTTTTAAGAAAAAGAATACAAAATTACAAATACAATATTAGAAAAAAAAAACGACTTAGAACAAGAAACAAATCACAACAAATTACTGGAGATCAGGTCCCTTTCCTCTGAGATCTCTTTAGACAATTTAGCAAAAATATTTACATAGAAATGCTTCTTCATTGCAACGTAACTGCCTTTCCCCTCCTAAAACACTCTGATTTCCAGCAACTCTCAGTTCTAAGGTACAGAGAAATTAAATGACTTTCCAGGCATGGTTGACCCATGAACCTATAGCAATAAAACTAGAATCTAGGTCTCTTGGCACCGATGTCGAAACCCATTAAGCTCCAAACTCATTCATTTATGTAGTGCCCCTCTGTGCCAGCTGTGCCAAGCACATTAACACTGAATGAACAGCAATGTCCCACTTTATGGTACTCTAATGAAAAATAGGCTACTAAGGTAGATGCAAAGTACAGCAAAATGAATGCTACATAATGGTTCCAAGTAAAGACCACGGCAGGAAGCCAGGCTGGAAGTCACAAAGCTAAACAAAGCCGGAACAAGCACTTTTAGCCTCAGAGGAAATCTGAGAATTTCCGAGAGCAACTTTGGAATGAGGAGTTAGCTCCCAAGCCTGTACTCCTAAGGGCAAAGGGTAAAAAAACTCACATTCCTAAGGGAGGCTCTTACATCTTTTGTAAAAGAAAACACTTCCATTTTCTGTGTGGTTGTTACCATTCACAGACTGGTCCTTGTGGAAGCAGATTGCTGTATGTTCTTTTGGTGTCGAGGATTTCAGACTGGCCGAGGGTTAGTGCATTCACTGAATTCCTTCTTATGGTAAGCTTCAAAGTTATGTGACAGCTTGTTTTACTGTGTCAAGAAAAGATTGTGATAAAAATTCTTCTAATGAAGTGATTTTTTTTTCTTTGCACATTACAGAATTCTTAACTACTATCATAAGGCTCTACCTGATTAATCATAAAATGAACCCCTTTTTCCTCATGAACACAGTTGCATAGGGCACACTTAGTTCTCAGTGATTTATGCCAGTTCTTTCCAAAAAAAAGTCCCCATTTTCTCATCCTCGGATCACTAACCCAGTCGTAACTGCCAAGCAACACAATTTTGAAAAGCAGAATTTCAGCTCAGAGGCTGCGTTCTTGAATACTTTGATTAAAAGTCACCAGAATGCCATTTAAACATCCCATTTTTCTTTCTTTTACTACTGACTACAAAGTAGTCCCAGACTCAAACTGACATGCACATGCACAGCTGATGCTAGTGCTGAGTTATGGTCAGGGAAGAATGTGCACGCAAGCTGCTGCTTGATGGCTGTTGGTAAGACGGTAAGTTTAGAACAGAGTTGAAGCGATTGTGTGCTGTGGTTGCTGCGAATGCACTGTGTGATGGGGCCACAGTATCCGGGTCCTGGGACAATGTCTCAGTTACGTCTCTCCGTCACTCTCCTACCCTGCCTCCACTGACCCCAGACATGACACACTCATTGCTGACCTCAGTTCTTTACTCTGACAAGTTCCCACTACCTAGAACAGCCCGCCTCTTCCTCTGCCCTCTCCAAATGGTGCTCTCACTGGAAGGTCCAGCTCGTGTCCTACCTCGCTGATTCACTCACTGCCCACACAGTGGCAGATAGAAGTATGTATTCCCTCAGTAGCTTAGATTGACTTCTCCCTCCAGCTCTTACCCACTAGGCTTTTGAGCAGTTTGGGGTTGGGGACCACATCTCTCTTCTCTCTGTGGTCCCAGCCTGGCATTAGGGAACCATTAGGGACAGCCGTCTGTCCTGGTCTAGTCACGAACTTGCATCAAGGAGCTTATAGACTAATCAGTGCAATGAAATGGGAACAAAAATATGTATAATAGAAAATAGAAAGTACAAAGTGCTGTAAGAAAGGTAGATAAATTATTTCAAACATTCAGAGGAAGCCCTTTACTTCCTGGTGTGAGGGGTGTGGACAAGCCTTCACTAAGAAGATAATACTTGAGTGGACCTGAGGCCAAAGAATTTGGACATGTGAGGATTGGCGTATAGGGCAGAGTAGGTTAAGAAACAGTGGCCCAGTTAAGTAAAAAGCACATAAACTATGAATTTGAATACCAGCACCACCACTTACTGTCTCTGTGACTTCAAGCAAATTTTAGCTGTCTGCTTCAATTCCTTTATCTATAAAAAGAGGATATTAGTGCCTACCTGATAGTGTTGCCATATGGATATTAAATATGTAAGTATCTAGCATACCACCTGGCACTTAGTAATACTTAATAAATGGTAGCTATTATTATAAATACGTAATGAATAAATGAATCATAGTTACTATGTCTGTTTTAAAAATCAAATCCATTCTTTGTTGTAGGTGTTTTGTTTTTCCTTTAAAATCCATAGTCATGTTACAAATAGGTATCGAATATGATTCTTGTTCACATTTTTAAATGATGGCTTATGCTCTTGAACATTGATAGTACAAAATATTCACTATCTCCCTCTAACTTCCCCCAAGTCCTTTATAAGACCCTTCTGAAGCCGTAGAGATATGTACCCTACGAATCTGTTTGCCAACAAACTTTTCTTGGTACCTGCTTTCTTAGGTAACTCTTCACCCACAGTTAAAAGTTATGAGTAATAAAAATCTCTTGGGTGCAAAACTAACTATATTTTTATTTAGGCTTGCAACAACCCTGTGAGGGAAGCCAGGCAAGAATAATGATCACTATTTCACAGGTTAGAAAACTGAGACTCAGAAACATGAAATGACTTGCCATGATCACATAATAAGTGATAGAACGGGGACCAGAAACCCAGATCGTCTAACTCCTAATCCCGTGTTCTTTTCACCATATCACAATGCTCTTACTAGGCATTCTATTCCGTCTGTGCCCTACCCCAGCCCTCCTAGCTCTGTGCCACCTGTATTCTAACACCTATTACCTTCCACAGGGAAACCCCCGAAGTCAGATCCAGAGCACTGGAAAGATAACTGCAAAATCAGGCAGCAGTTCTGCTGGAAGCATTCTTTGTTGCTTATTCTATCCTGTTTAGCTCAGAGAGGTAGGAGACTAAGAGTCATAAAACTTTATGAAGAATTTAAGAACTTTTAGACCAAAAGAAACAAGAATGATAGTATATTTCAGCTCCACTGATTGAGAAACAAGAAAACTGAAGAAGGAAGCACACGGGTTGGATAAGTGGCCTAAGACATGTTTGCCCGCAGTGTTTGTCTTCCTCGAATGTCATGTTCTTTTTCCAAACAAGACATGATAAAGGCAGGATTTCAAAGACATCTGTCCTGTTTTATTCATGAAATTTTCTATTCTAAGTTTAATTTTTCCTGATTATGAGGCTTAATTCATACAAGGCAGTGTGATACAAAGGAAGAAACACTAGATTTAGGAATCAGAAAATGTGGGTTCCAGTTTTAGCTCTATCACTTAATTTTCATAAATTGTTTTGAGTGTCAGTTTTTTAAATGGAGTTAATAGCCCCAGCCCTATTTCCCAAGCATAGTCTTATAGAGCAAATATGAGACAATGTCTGTCAAAGTGGTTTATTAACTAGAAAAAGCTATACAAAGTATTATTATGTATTATTCATGTATTTGACAATTTATTAAGTGACTCCTGTGCATATAGCATTATTCAAGGGACTGAGGAAGATTCAAAAGTGTAAGATTTGCACCACCCTTGCTTACTTGACAGTTGTTTAGTTTATGATCTAAATTATTTTAAATTAGATAAGATAAATTAACTATTTTGAAGGACATGACTTGTAAAAATATTCCTATGCATTGTTCACTCTGTTTGGTACTCAGAGCCTGAGACCCAACTATAGTAGACACTTGGCTGCAGTGAAGGAGGACAATTTTGGACTGATGTATTTGATGTGTTAGGGCCAGGCAAGCCATTTTTAAAGAGACCGAATCAATACCAGCAACCTTGGTAAGGACAGAACACTGAGAAGTATCCTTGGCCATTCAAACAGTGTGCTAAAATATTACCCCAGATTCCTTTAGTGTTTAACAAACACCAGTATTTAATGTTGGAAGAAACAACTTGTGGCTTTATGTTATTTTAGTGGTAAAATATCCAACTAGTGCTTCTCCTGACCTATTTCTGATCTAGTCTTCCATGTTGGCAGATAGAGACAATCAAGTTCAACAGCTTTAAACACAAGTAGAAGAAAAAGAAAATACCTAAGAACTTTGGCACATTTTAGGAATTTTTTTTTTCTGTAAACTGAGAATAATGAGAATCTAGAATAAGTGAGCCAATCTACTTTCTTTAAATTCAGAGTAATGATATGATAGTTCCGCTTTTAAGCCAAACCATGTGAAACCTTTGAAAATGAGGCAGCATCTGGAATTAAAATCTTTAAAAATCCTGACTTTTTAAAAACAAATTTTCCCCCTTCCCTTCCTCTCCATCATGCTTATGCTGAATTCAGACTGAATTCTGACAGGCAACCCTCGAGGGACTTAAAAAACATGTCTAGCTGATGTTGGATTTTAAATTTAGATCAAATAACGTTGTCTTCGAAGTCTCAAGAGTACTATTTAAGGTAGCTGCATCAGATAGGCTTGCCTTTGAGAGTATTTCTTGCAGGCCAGCATCCCTAATATGAAAAGTGAGGCCTCGTCAAAAATGAATGAAAAAGTTTTATTGGTCTTATTTACTCTAAGATAGCTATTTTAGAAGGAACCTCGACAAGTCATCTCCTTGCCTCTAGACAGGAACACACAAGGCATATGGGTATCTGTAGTATTTTAAAAGACCTTGGAGGACCAGGCTTCTTCCATAACTCATTCCAGAGTTTAAACACCCTGACTTCAGGAAATTCTTCCCTGTATTTAACTTACAGACCCCCTCCTGCGGTTAACACCCATTTCCACTCTTTTCTGTCTCCAGTCAGGATGGAGAACAGCTGGCCAACATCCTTTGTGCGCTAACCCTCACCAGTGGCAGAGGGCACTTGAGTATCCCCTGCTTTTCTCCACCTCCAGCAACCAAGCCTTTGAACCAAACTGAGATTTCTTTTCTCTTTGTTTTTATTTGTGTCATCTTTATTTCTGTTATCTCCTTTTGATTATGAAGTAATACATACTCAATGAATAAAATTTGGAAGTTGCAAAAATATGCAGAAGAGGGAGAAACAATAGCCCCACAATTCAGGGACAAAAAACTCTATTAAATTAGTCGGTTTTCCATGTAGTCATATCTAATTCAGATCTTATCATCTATACCAGCACTATACAATAGAAATATGAATATAGTATGAGCCACATATGTAAATTTAAATTTCCCGACAGCCACATTAAAAAAGGTAAAAAGATACAAGATAAGTTAATTTAAATAATGTATTTTATTTAACCCAAATAAAATCCAAATTATATATCCAGAATATATATTCTTGACATATAGTCTTATTTAAAATTATTAATATTTTATACTCCCTTTCTTCATACTAAGCCTTCTGAATCTTGTTTATACTTACAGCGCATCTCAAATCAGACCAGCCACATTTCAGGTCCCAGCAGCCAGTTCCTAGGGGCTGCAGTATTGGACAGCACTGTCCGTGCTGCTGTGTGTACCGCTTTTCTATATGTCATATCTTAAGCATTTTACCAATGTCATTAAAAACTTATTAGCATCATTTTAATGGCTACGTAGTATTTCATCATTTAAATTTACTATAACTGTATATTTAGACAGTTTTGTTTTCCATGTTGTAAGTAACTCCATAGTGTTCTTTTTTCTTTTTACTTTTTTTTAATACTAATTGATTATTTCTCAACACATCTCCTCCCCCCCCCAAAAAAAACTAATTTTTTCCTTTTGAGTACAACTAATTAAACCCATTTATTCATAAAACAGATATAGTCACTGAGTATCATGTGCTCTGTACTAAGTTATATTGGAAAGTGGAGGAGTGGATTTCAAGAAATAGAAGACTAGGTCCTTCCCACACGAAGCACTATGGTGTTCCGGTTACTGACTTACTCTCTGTCTTCTCTAGTAGAGTGGGAACTCCTTAAATGATAAGAACCTTATTTCATACATCTCTTTCTTTGCAGAGCCTCATAATCTGTTAGGCAGTGAATGTGGATTTCAGTAATGTCTACTGAAATATGTGTTGAAATGCCAAGCAATCATATTGAGCATCAGTCGGATGGTATATAATAATTACAAGTACTGTTTCAGGGTTCAAAGAAATCACTTTAGGTTGGCATGGTTAAAGAAGGTTTAAAAAGGAGTTAGGACTTGAATTGGGTTTTGGAAAATCGGCATACTTAAATGAATAGAGGGAGGCAATTAGTAGAAAAGCTACTTAGATATTCTGTGCTAAAAAATCGATGTTTTTCAGGAAGGATTCTTTAGCATATGCTAATAAGTATCAGTACATAAGCATCCTTCTAAATCTAATGCACTATGCTAAGTTTCAGGAAAACTTAGAAATGTGGTCTTTTCCCATCAAAAGCTGATAAGGGTTTGCAGCATTAGAAATGATCACTAGCTACTTCAGTATGACCTTTGAGTTTAACCTAAATTTAGATATAATTCCTGTGTTTCAATTTTGCATTTGTTAAAGATCACTTTATATGTTTATTCAGTGATTCTTCTGTTAGTGGGTAGCAATATATAATGATAGGTAATATCATTACAGCTAATATCAAATGACTGTTACTACAAACCAGGCACTCTTCCAGCGCACTTCTAATGTATTATTTAGTTAACACATTTAACCCACACAACAACCCTGTGAATTAGGACCCATTTTCCTCTCCCATCTTGCAAATGAGGAAACTGAGGAACCAAGGGATTAAAATAATTTAAATGTGACACAGCCATCAAATGGAGGAGCTAGGATTTGAACCCACGCAGAGCAGTTTTAGAACCCCTGCCTTAACTATTACACAATACAGCCTCTCTTATAACTATGTTAGGAATCAAGTGCTTTACACAGGGGATCATTTAGCATCCAGTGGTTCCAGAGAAGGAATCCCATTATTCCAGCCTTCTCCTGGTTTTCTTCATTCCTCTCTGACTCCCCCTTATCTCATTTGCAGGCTCCTCTTCCTCTACCTCATCATAAAGGGCTGGATCCCCTAAAGGCTCAGTACTGGGCCCGCTTTTCTCTCACTTTATCCTTAGTGTAGATAAGTTCTGATATCAGACTGTATTCAGATTGTTCCCTGTACATCTTCACAGCACATTCTACATGCCCACATATTTTTCTACCTATCTTCCATCCCAGTCATCATAAGCCTCATGGTTTTCTAGTGTGCTGTTTTCAGTAAATGAAACATGTTTCCATTCTTTTACACTAACCAGGAAGCCTGGCATAAGCCTTGGTTCCTCCTTTTCCCTCTCACCCCTATATCTAACCCTAGCAGCTCCTGCCCGTTTTCTGCACTCTACTTGTCTGTGTCTATACATTTCCATTCTGGTCCAAGCCTCCATCGTCTCTCTCCTATACTGCTGCACAGCCTGCAGGCTCCCAGCATCCACTCTGGGCCCCTCCAGTCTGTTTTCCAACTGCACAGTGCACTTTCTAAAATATAAATCTCAACCTCTCTCTCTCTCTCTCTCTCCTGCTCTCTCTCTCTCTCTTTCTCACACACACACACACACACACACACACACACACACACACACACACACCCTTGCCTAAAACACTTTAACAACTTAGAGAAAGATAAACATTCTAAACATGGCCTATGGGCTTCTGCATGGTCTAGACTTTTTTTCCCTTTTTTCATCTTCTACCATACAACTCTTCACTTGCTGACCTTTGGGGTCCTCAAATATTGTTCTCCTTTTTGACATAGTTGTTGCCATATGCTGTTCCTTCTGTCTGGAAGATAGTCTCACCCACCGACCCATTCTTTACCTGGTGAGGAACTTTACTAACCCTTTGAATCTTGGCCTTTTCTGAGTCTGCTCTCCATTGCAGGCATTAGCCATGTCCCCTTCTGCACAGTGTGTGAGAGGTTGTTGTTTTACATTTATGTGTGTGATTCTGTCTTCTCCCACTAGACAGTAAGTTCCATGAGAGCACAAACCATGGCTTTTTTCAATTATTATTGTATCCCCAGATTCTAGCACAGTGCCTAGTTTGTAATAGACACTCAATATATATCACTCAATATATATTTGAGTAAGAGAGTAAATCAATTTGTTAATATGTTCTCTTAATATACATACAGTTTTATACTACACCTTTTTAGTAGTACAGAGGACCTCAAAAGAGAGGCTTTCCTAGATGCCATCCTTAGAGTCCCACAGTCTCTTACTAAGCAGTGATTACATGGCAGCTAACTGTAACTCAAAAACTTCTGCCAAAGGCCTCCAACCTCTCTGAAAATGGTGGCAGAGCTATCCATTTTTCTTTTAAAATATAACAAACAACTAAAGCCCCATGGTTTGATTCATGTCAGAGTATTAGAAATTTGATGGTAGTTCAGTTTTAGCAGTATCTTTCAAAGACTTCGTTTCTCAGATTCTGTCATGGGCCTCAGGAGTCTAACACTTCCTTTAGCTCCCTTCCAAGTCTAGTTTTAAAATTCTGAAAGCATTCTCTGACCAGGGTTTTAATTCCCCTATCGAGTTCTTTCTGGGGCTGGGCTCTGTGAGATTGCTATTCCTCTGGTTTCCCTGGCAAAGGTAGAATTTTTTTTGTTTTTTTTCCCCCTAGTTTTCAGCATAAACAGTTTATTATTCCCAAGTCTCAAGTGCTGTCCAGACACTCCAAGGGGTCCTCAGGTATCATTCCTGGCATCTCTTTCCTGTTCTTTACATGTTTTCTTGTAGAATATTACTTAAGCTCTATATAAATGACATCAAGATGGGCTGTGTCTGTTTCTACAGACCATTTTACAGTCCTCATAATGTTGGTTGCCTGACTGTGATTTCAGTACATTAATTTGTATGATGATTTCTTAAAGCGAAGGCTGATCAGTGAAGTGGTTGACTTGACCCCTCCCAGGACCTCTCTTTGACTCCCTGGAGGATCACTCTGTATTCCCTGATCCCAGGGAACTCAGCCTGGAGACTAAACGGGCCTCCGGATGGGCTCTGGCCTGTAGGCACCCTCTTGCCCACTGACCACTGGCCCGTGTGGGGGCCCCTCCTCCGAGCTGCAGGGCCAGGCCCTCACGTCACATAGCCGGGGGAACTGGATTTCCTCAGCTTGCTTATTTTGTCCTTTGCCTATGGAACTTTCTCTTTCACAAATTCATCTTTCCATCACTACTCAGTTTAAATAAAATCTAAAGGCCCCCTTGTTCAGTTGTACCTTTTTATATTCTGTTTTTATTTAGTCAGACTTTGGCAGAAAACTTTCCAAGCTGAGCCCAAGGGAAAAGTGACCATTGGCACAGATTTTAGCCTGTGCTTTTGGCCCAGTATTTTGTTGCGTGTTTTTGTTAATATCCAGGGCGAAGATTAAGCACTTACACTTATCTGGTAACAGTGAGAGGCCTTTAGATTGCTTGCCTGTGGCCTGAAGACTGCATGCTTAGAACTATTAACCCTCAGCTACCTCCTGGGAGATAAGATCTAGCTGTTAAATTTGGCTTTCCCAAAAGGAGGCTCTAAGTTTCTAGTTGATCCGAGAGAGGGAGAGGAGAAAGATAAATCCCAGCCTTTGCTGAATTTTGAAAAAGGATAGTAGCCTAATTTATGGAGGTTGTTTTTTTGAAAAAACTAACTTTATGTCATAATTTCTCAGCTGCCAAAAGACGTAATTCTACCTCAGCTTTGCCTTGGCAACTAGCTTTTGGCACTCTGTGCAGCCCTGTCGTTGCTCTGCATTATTTAAGCAGTAATCTTTAAGAAGGTGAGAAACTATTATTGCTTTTTAGCACAGTTGACATGATATTGGCGCAGAGTAGTACCTAGAGCTTCAAACATTTCTAATGGCCGTAAACCAACTTAAACACCTCCATGTAGAGGTCTCACTGCCATGAGGTCATAGCTTGCTATGAGGGGGGAGAAAGAAGAAGATCAAATGTTGTTTAAAGGGTTTTTTTTTCTTTTTAAGTATTCTTATTCCACCGAGTTGTAGCTGTAGAGTTTGGCCAGGATCCAGACAATCAAGATTTAGTATTTTGACCAGCTGTGATCTAGTAATGTTCCTCAGAGGAAACATTTTGTAGGGAGGGAAAGACACATATTTGAGACTGTGAATTGTACTCTTTCCTAGTACTTTACAGTGTGAGACCTGGTTGTAGGCAGATAAAGCAAGCACAAGTGAATCTGAAAGAGAATAGGGGAAAAAAACACCACCTGTTCTCAAATACTTAAAAACTGACTCTAGCTTCAAGAACTCTCTTGATGTGGTAAATCTTTACATTTTTTATTTATTTCATTTTCCCCTAAGTTTCCACATTTACATCGTTTTGTGGCAGAATTCATTTCTGTTCATAATTGATGCTTAGAATGCCTAACTGTATAACAAGTCCTAAAAAATCAAAGAAGCCACACAAACTTAACACGGGCAAGAAGAGAAGAGAAGGAAAAGATACCAATCCACTCGACCTAAAAATTACCTTCTGATTCTCACCCCTCCCTCAAATAGAAATAGAGATCAAATGTAGGTGTTTTGGTGGCAACAAAAGAACTTAAAGGTCCTAGGGACTGAGGGAAGGGAACTAACATTTATTTAGTCAGACTGGCTTGGTTAAATCACAGCTTTCCACCTAGTGGCTTTGTGATCTTGGTCAAGTTACCTAACCTCTATGCCTCAGTTTCTTCATCTATAAAAGGAAGATAATGCTCATAATACTTCATAGAGTTGTTGAGGATTAAATGAGACCATGTATAATGCTGTTAACAGCGCGCTCAGCCCTTAGCACTTAATACATTTTAGTTGCTGTTGTTTTATTATTAATAATAATTTATCAAGTACCTACCCATTGTACTGAGAATTTTACTTATATATCTCATTTAATCCTTACTGCAATAACTATTAGGTGGATATACCCATTTTACAGAAAGGGAAGCACAGGTTCAGAGCAGTAAAGTAAGTGCATCACCAATGTCCTATGTTTCATAATGGTGGAGCTACATATGGAGTTCTGGAATGTAACAAACTGGAGATGTAGAAACAGGAATCACATTTGGGACCAGTGCTTTCTTACTTTGTTTTCTCTCTTCCCATCTCTTTTCTGTAGAAGGAGGCTATAGCTTCAGGCAGTACAAGCAAAAGAAAGAGGAAGACTTAGGGGAGATGGTGGGGCAAGGATGGTGGAGTACGAACCTGGGCCCTGTCATTTCCAGGCTGGCTTCGTGGCAAGGCATGTGTATAAAAGGACTGAACATGGTCTTCCTCATTCAGGTCAGGGAAATAGAGGATTTCTGCCTCTTACAAAAATTCTCTCTCCCTGAAGCTAAAATCATACAGAAAAATGATGTATCAGGGGTTTGGGGACAATTGGAATGTACCTCACAGGATTCTGGGAAGTTCTTATAGTCCCTAAGCAGTTGGTAGATCATGCAAATACAGGCATTTTGAGCACTTCTACTTTATTCAAAGCCTTGCCCACCTCATGCCCCCAAGAAAAAAGGGGAAAAAAACTGGAATGATATTTCACATTGAACAGAATAAATCTATTGATTGATTTGGTACTTTTTCTCCAAAACTCTTTCACACTTGCCTTAATTTTTTATTTGCTTCTTGCTGCTAGCTCCCTGATGTACAGAAATGGAGATGTGGCTGGGTGGGAAGAGTTCTGTTTGTTCCTGCTTTAAACAATATGCTGTGTAGGGGAATACAGTGGAGGAAAGGAGATCTAGATTCCAGTCTTTCCTCTGCCGTCTCACCCCGTGTTCCTGTGCAAGACACGAATGTCTTTGAGCCTCAGTTGTCCCTTCTGTAAAATGGGGATAATACTTTAGGAATCTGAAGCCCGGGGAAGCTAATCATGACAGTAACCACAGTTACTGCTGCCATCAGTGTATATGCCAGGCATTCTGCCAAGGATTTTAAGAGCATTATTTTATTTAATCCTTGTCATAGTCCAATGATCTAGTTCACAAAGCAGAAAACTGCCCATAGTCATAAAGCTAATGAATGGTGAACTCAACCGTAAGTTGTAACTCCAAATCATAGTGGCAGAGCTGAGAGTAGAATCCAGGTCTTTGCACATCTTCTCTCATTACCTCCACTATCCCAGAGAGAGCTGAAGAGACAAGAAAAGGTAACTGACAATAATAAGTAAGGACTCACAGAATGAGAAAGAAATTAGTCACCTTAATTCAGAGAGCTCGGAGAAAACTTGATCTAACGAAGCCAAATTGAAACCAGACTGTCCTTGACCTCTAAACTCCAAGTCACTTGGCTTCTCCCTCATCATGCTATTGTTTGTGACCATAGGATATCCTTTTTTACTTATAGCAAAAGGTTTATTATTAAGTAATTTAACAGTCTCTGGTGTGGTTCAATTATTCAGCAATCTATGCTGTGTTTCACTAAACCGTAGCCTAGTAAATTTGCAATTACGATATCTTTGGGTGGTTGTTTTTTAATAAATCGCAGCATTAAACCTCAGATGTCATGTTTCCAGTTTGGACCTAAGCCAAGCTGGAAGAGACATCCTCTCAAGGCTAATGTAGATGAGAGGGCGTGCAGTGAACTGGGGGCTCGGTCCAGATGCTCGAACCTCAGGCTCTGCACCCTCAGCACACGTAGGGCCCCTGGTGGGGGCGGAGGATGAAGAAAAGCCACCACGTTTCCTGCTGCGTCCACTCCTCCCCAGACACCCACATTTACGCTTTTGGTCGTTTTTAAGAATAGAAACTCCCTGTAAGTTTTTTATCACAACCTACATTAATGTACCAATTTCATTTGATAAGTTGTCACCAGCCTTTATAAATTGGTCATATAATTAGTAAATCTATGAATTTTCAATCTCTTTATCTAACTGAAATAATCATGAGGCCAGACTGTAATCAGACAAACGAATGTTGAAACCTGCTGTGCATTCTTCTTTTCTGATCTAGCATTTGCCTTTTCAATTGCTTCCTTTGTCTTTTTCGGCAATAGTCGAGATAAAATCCTCTTTTTTTTTTTTCTTCAGCTTGTACTAAAATATATAATGAAGGGTCTTTCTCAAAACCTTCTATTAAATATGAAAATCAACATTATTTTATTAAAACCTATGTTTTTATACAGAGATGCTCCAGCAGTTTTTTTTTAATAGTAAAAGTTTAGAACTAGCCTAAATCTACAAAATTAAGGGAATAATTAAGTAAATTATGATATTCCATTCAATGAAACAGCCATTTAGAATTGTGTTTACCAAGAGGTTTTAATAGCATCCAACAGCAGTATATAGAATTATGTATATATGCCACAAACACAACTTTAGGGCTTTTTAAAAATTAAACACACATACATACATAAAATTAAAGTTTAAGAAGGAAATGTCCTAATTAGTAATTGTTATTTGATAGGTAATAAGCTTGCGAATGTAATTTTTTTATACACCTTATATTTGGAGGGTTTGACTGTAAGTACAAACTATTGTAATAATTTAAAATACATGTGTGTTTATATGTATTTTAATGTAACCATTTACTATTTCAGCTGTTTAGAGCTCAGCTATCTTTAAAATCTGAAATATAGCTAAGATCCTGGAAGTAATAAAAAAATTAATTCTAAGTAGCCAAAACTAATGTTACAAAACTCACGTAATAAAGCATATTATGCTTAGGACATCTCCTGGCCCATCGCTCAAATCCTGTTTACTCTTACTTTGCACACAATTCTTAGGACCTCTGCTTTACAAGAACACAGCAGACTAGCAGCAGAATGTTTAAAGCAGAAGAGAGCAGCCGTTGCAGGCAGGAGCGCCGACACAATCGCGCTGACCGTCTGAGGGAGAGAGGACACAGGAAACCCCACCTTAGACTCAGACTGCACTCCAGACTCATGTCCTGAGAAACGAATGTCCCTGAAAATCCTGTGGTCTCCTTACTGTGTCATCACTTAGTCATACATGTTCGTATCGATGGGCCAAAGGCAACAAGAAAATACCTTTTTTGTTCAACTTTTTTAAGGTTATAAGAAAGGCTTTAATAAGAATTTTTGAAAAGTTTCATCTCACATAGCTAAAAATGGGAAAAAAAGACAAAATGTGGTGATAAAAGGATAATCCCGGCTAGGGGCAGTGGCTCACACCTGTAATCCTAGCACTTTGGGAGGCCAAGTCAGGAGGATCGGATCACTTAAGGCCAGGAGTTCAAGACCAGCCTGGGCAACATAGTGAGACCTGTCTCTAAAAAATAAAAAAATAAAAAAATTTTTTTTTAATTGGCTGGGCATGGTGGTGTGCACCTATAGTGTTAGCTACTCAGGAGGCTGAGGCAGGAGGATGACTTCAGCCTGGGAGGTGAGGATGCAGTGAGCTATGGTCATGCCATTGTACTCCAGCCTGGGTGAAAGAACAAGACCCTGTCTCTAAAAAAAAAAAAAAGGGTAAATCTCAGGTATGTAGACTTCTTTATTGCCTAGCCAAAATAACTCATTTTCTTAAGAGAGACCATTTTACTGGTATTTGGATTTTCCAATTTGCATCTGAACTCATTACCTGAGTTCTCATAAAAATCCAAGGGAACTGGAGAAGAATGTCACAAAATCAGGATGCCAGAAAATACCAGTCTCCACCTCTCAAAGCCTTAGAATCCATCTGTGAAAGCGGGAGTATCATACCATCTTAGATAGAACTTGTGGGTAAGGGAGAAGGCCTGTGAATGGCATGTAGCTTGCTGTGTGCCATGCCGTTGGCACTTAGCAAGTCTTAGCCGAATTTGAATATGATGTTCCCATGTGGGACAAAACAGACAGCATGGGCCCTGGAGTGAGACCAAATCTAGTTCAGATGTGGTTCTTCAGCCATGAACAGACCACATGACCAACCCACCCGCCTACCTTCTTCACAGGGCACGTGCAAAAGCCGGTGTGTGCAGGGCACCTTCCACAGTGCTCAGAACATCATCAGCGCTTGGGAAAATGGTCGTTCCCTTCCCATTGTAGTTGGTGGGGGTTAGGGAGATGTCACACTTCACTTTTCTGTTGTGCAGAGCTGAGGAGAACTTTCCGAGTCTCAAAATCAGTGAGGGATAGAAAACCCCCTTGTCCTCTTGCACAGTAGATACATCTAGGTGTGCCCCACGCCTGTTCCTCATGCCCTGCCTTTTACCAGCTGACTAGGGGCCCAACAGAGAACCAAAGCCGGGTGCCTGGATGGAGGGTGGGGGTGGCAGCCAGGGTCACAGCCATGAGTGGCAAAGCACCTGGCTCTGGTCACACACCAACGGCATCTCCTTAGTGTTCCAGGCTGGTTCACCTGGTGCTTCCCACCCTTTCCCAGCTGGGCTGCAAGCAAAAGCTTGGCTTGTCTACGCAGATTAGACGGTGGGCGGTCTGATGCTCTGTTGTGGTTTGATTACCTAGTCAACTTGCAAAATCATTTAGAGAGGGATGCTGTCAGCAAGTGGTAGAGTAAAAACAAGAAGGTTGGCAAAAATGCGTAGCTTACCAAAGTACTGTGAGTTTTGACAACATATTAACTGAAAACCTAGATTAAGGCCAGCAGATTTTGCTGTTTTGTTTTGTTTATCTTGAGAACTAAAAACGGTAATTTACTGATCTGCTTTCCCAGTTCTATATGCACCCCGGTGACCACCTCTAATTATGAAATCTCTCCTGGCACCAATACTTATAGCCAAGCAAAGGAATCCAGCAGGCCCACAGATTAGAAGCCTTGTGGTTGCCTTTCCCAAGAAGAATAACCCTTGCTTGGGTGTCTGAGACCACAGATATAATCCAGTATCAGAAAAAAATCTGAGAGAAGAGGGAACAGGGAGAGGCCCCAGGGCTTGTGGCTATAGACACAGGTAGAGGAACCCTAGAACCTTTTTTATTCGGGCACGTAGTATACTTGTCATTTGAAAATGTATTATTTGAACAATTAGGGATGTCTTTCTGCTGCAAGATTGGCAGCTCCTTGGAGGCAGGGCCTGCTGTCTTGCATCTGTCTCCCCTCTCCAAGGCCTGACACATATAGTAACTATTTGCTAGGAGTATATAGGTTCAAGTCCTGCCTCTACTTCTGCCTGGTGGTTGCCCTTTTACAAGCTACTTAACTTCTCTGTGCACATTTCCTCATCTGAAGAACACAAGTCAAATGGATCTTCTGTTTTTACCTCCCTCTGCCTCTGGACCCAGTCTGTTTATATAGTTGTATTAAAGCTAACTAATTTCATCCACATACAATATCTAGAACTGTGATCAATGCTCCCAGGGTGGCTTAACTAGCACAGTGTATAACATAGCCATCATTTCCAGGGGGTAGATACTCATTTCCATTAACTGATTATTATTTATTATTTCAGACTTAAGTGTAATAATGCATGTCCTGCTTTCTTGACAGGGTTTTTGTAAGGACCAAGTGAAATGATGTATATGGAATTACTTTAGAAACTATAAAGCTTTGTATAGCTGAACAATGATTATTTTTGCTGGCCCAAAGATATCTTCCTGAGAAGTAACTCAGGCTCAAAAGAAGGAACCGAAGACCGAGAGTATTGGCTAGCCTTATAAAGGAGAAGGCATTTCCCAAGTTAATTTTTCATTTTAAAAAAGTACACCCCCCGCCCAAAATAAAAATTTTAAAATGTTTTGAAAGGTACCCTTTATCCTCTCTCCGCCCATTCTCTAATGCAGGGTGACAGCATTTGGGTGTTGGACAGGCTGTTGGCCAGCAAATCATGAGGCAAGTGTTCTAGTCTAGCCTTGCCACTGGCTCACTGAGTTATCATGGGCAAGTCATTTGACTTCTCTGCCAAATGAGAGTGACTGCTTTACAAAGATAAAGTAAGAATTGAATATTAAAAATGAGAATAAGGATATTGAGAGCCCTTCAGAAATATGAAGTTGATTATATCCCTCGTGGTTTTCTTTCCGTACCAGTCCATCCAGTTACTTCAGACCTTCCCCAGGTGACATGGCTTCCGTCCCCCACCCTTCCCTGCGTCCTCTTCTCTAAACATCTTGCAACATGTCTGTATCCTTCTTGAAGGAAGCTCCCACAGGTGGACCCAGCGTGCCTCATGTTTCCTACATTCAGACACTATAATAAATACTGTCTAAGATTGATTATTATTTATTTTTATTATCTCAAACCTAAATATTCTGTTTTCTGTCTCTGGATCCGGAAGGCTTAAGTCAAGTTCTGAAGCATAAAGTAACGTCTTGTTTTTGTTTCTCTTCTAGCGACAGACATCACACTTCCAGTGCAATCCCTGTTCCAAAGAGACAAAGCTCCGTATTTGGGGGTGCAGATGTAGGCTTCTCTGGGGCACTCCCTTCACCAGACAAAGGACATCGAAAACGGGCCAGCTCAGAGAATGAGAGACTCCAGTACAAAACCCCTCCTCCCAGTTACAACTCAGCGTTAGCCCAGCCTGTGACCACCATCCTTTCCACAGGAGAGTCCGAGAGAAAGACAACATCTCTGTCCTCCTCCTTGGATACCTCCTTGGACTTCTCCAAAGAAAACAAGAAAAAAGGAGTAGATCTGGGTGACAGCCTAAATGGAGGCCATGTGAGTGTCACTGGCCAAGAGCAAGGAGAAGCCCTCTCTGGGCACCTGGCCACAGTAAATGGCACCCTCCTGCCCAGCGAGCAGGCCGGCTCTGGCAGCATCCAGCTGCCAGGTGAATTCCACCCAGTCCCAGAAGCCGAGCTCTGCTGTGCGGTGGAGCAGGCAGAAGAAATCATTGGGCTGGAAGCCACAGGTTTCACCTCAGGCGATCAGCTAGAAGCATTTAACTGCATCCCAGTGGACAGTGCCGTGGCCGTCGAGTGTGACGAGCAAGTGCTGGGAGAATTTGAAGAGTTCTCCCGAAGGATCTATGCACTGAATGAAAATGTATCCAGCTTCCGCCGGCCACGCAGGAGTTCTGATAAGTGAAGTGAGCAGATAGTCGGACCAGGGCAGGGTCACTGCCTAAAATGAGGATAAAGCTGCACTTAACCCTTTGTAATAATTATGCCACAAAATGAATATTATTGGAGGATATTCCTCGGGAAGGGACTCAGGATCATTGTGGATCAGTGGGCCAAAGTTAGATTTTGCTTTCAAGATTTGCTTTCCAGGCCTGGTGATTATTTTAAGGTAAAAGTCACCCTCTAGTTGAAAGAGCTTATAGCTCGAGTCACCTGTTAGGTATTTGTCTGCTTTTTATTTACCCTTCTATGTTATCCTCAGAGGGAAGATGATAATATATAAATAATATAATGAACTCACCTTTAGTTTCTCATAAGCATTTGCCCTCACCATAGTTTATAAAACTTTGGGAAAATGGAATATTCAGAAACAGGTTTCCAATATTTACTGGAGGGTCTGTGGCCATCCATTAGGTTCATGAATAAGAAGCATGGTGTGGTCTCCTTGTACCCGGGCCCATCTGTCCCTGCCCCCAGGGACCACAGTCAACCTGTAGACCCCACTGTCACCCCACCTTCACAGTGGACAGGCTGTGTGTCCTGAAAACTAAGGACATCACATTCACTGGTTCTTTAACCCAGGAGCTTGATGTCCCGTCTCTTCTAATCGGCTACAGCCTGCTTCCACCTCCTCTGCCACGCCCTTGCTGTGGCCCTCAAATCTGGTGGCAAACTTGCCTCTGGTAGATCTCGGGGGATCCTCCAGGACTCAAGGTTACTGCAGTCAGATGGCATCCAGTCCCCTCTGAGGCCCAAAGTTTTTACGTGGGCAGATGCTGTGGCCAAGAACTAGGCAGGCTTTCTGGCAATGCACTCACCAGACAAAAATTCCTATATATAAATCCCGTGTTAATTTATTAAATTTTGGTCAGAAGGAAGGTATTGTATATGACAAAATATATGTAGAAAGTCAGGCTGTCCAATATGCAAACTGCAAGGCAGTTGAAATAGTTGGATTAAAAGACTAGATGAGGCCTAGAATACTATTGGTATGTGTGCAATTTCATAAATATTAAATTATGTTTTTGAAGTCCAGTTGTCATTCTTGCATTCAGATTTCATTTACCATTGCTTTGTACGTTATGTACCCAAGGACATTGCCTCAGGGTTGCAACTCTTTAAGGAAAATTTATCCGTATATCCATGTATTGTATAGAAGAATAAAAATTGAGTTTACTTCGCCCGACCTGATGTTTTTTCTTTGCAGCTTTGAAATTCCTCTTGAACCTACATCTCCATATGTTACACCATGACAGGACTAGCCTGAACAAAAGCTGGGGCTGTATCTAAGCTGATGCTGTTGACTGCATTTGAATTTACATATTGTGTAACAACACAAACACTTTACAAGTATGCTGGCCAGTAGCTGCATTTGTCCTGCATAACAACGTAATTCACAGGTCTCATAGTCATTTCCATATTTTGTGCACGCATTCCTGGGCTCGATTTTAATTTACAGCTACATTGTTATTTTCTGTGTAGAGAACTTACTGCGTAACAGAATTACTACGTAGCTGACAAACCCAACTTTCAGGCAGCTGAAAGCTTTAACTTGATATGAAGAAATCCATCTTATTCCACATGAAGAGATGGGGCTACGTTAGCCTGGAGCAGAAGCAGTGCGCCGTCATTCCTTTAAGAGTCAAAGAGGGTAGAGATAGACACCGTCCTGGATGTGCATCATGCTGCGGGCTCCTCCCGGAGAGTAACAAGTAACATTTACCAAACAAATAGTCTTTGAAGGTCAGTGTGAATATTGAAGGATGGATTTATGATTTCCCCAGACATGGGGGTGCACTTTAAACTTCATGCCAAACTCCTCAAATGAGGTGCCTTCAATCACAGGCCCTCCAGCATGGCTCTGGCACCACCAAGCAGTGGGACCACTCATGATTAGAGTTCATCTCAATTCCACACAACCAGATAGAGCCTGGAGCTCTGGGGTTCCATCTGTCAGTCTCCCCTGTGTAGACTCCCTGATTCTGGGCTTCCTGGCCTTTCTGGCCCACCACATGGAGCCCTGCCCCTGAGTGTGATCAGATTGCCCAGAACTGGTCAGCAGTGGGCACCATGTTTGCATGACCCACGCTGTCCAGTGATGTATGCCTCAAAACACCACTTAGACTTGGGTTTGTTTAGTTTGGGCTTGGGGTTTGTTTGATGTCTGCAATTGCTGCCATGACCTGGGTAGAACCTACAGGATTACATGTCTCCTGGAATAACTCTGTTTGACATTTTCCAAAGCTGCAGAATTAGTTTGGCCTCTTGCTTAATGTGGCCAGGGCCAAAATAGAGGATGAGTTATTATCTCTTGCTAATCTTTTTAATTAGTTTTGTAAATCGCTAAGAAAATAAAATTTGCTTGGAAGATGTAAGTTGAAATGGACACTCATTACTATCCAATTCTGAACTGCTAAGAGCCCTTTCGGTTTTCACATAGCCGAGACACTTCTAACAGCCGGCAAATGTTATCAAATGAATATTTGATTGCGTTTTTTCTCTCCACTTCCCTTTAACCACTTTAGAAATTCCAGAGATTTTTTTTTTTTCTCCCAGAATATTAGTTTTGGAAGATTGCATCCAGCTATATTTTTTTAGCAGTTCTAATGGTGCCCATTTATCCTGACCTAACCAGTTACTTAAATAATTTTTTAAACCACCACCAATAATAAATGGCATGTGAAACTGATCTGTTGGTAATTGGAAGAAAACTCAGCATCTGTATTTATAAAATAAAATTGATTAGTATTTATTTTGAGAGTTAAAAGTGTATGTTATTTCCCTGCTTTGTTTGAGTCCTGTCCTCATTGTTTTGAATTTCATACTGAAGCCAGGTTAACTATGAAAACCTTGTTCTTAAAAAGCCAGCCATTCGGCCTTTATTGAGGGTTCCCTGCCCCACCCCTGTGTGTGTGTGTGTGTGTGTGTGTGTGTGTGTGTGTGTGTTTTGTATGTGTGTGTATACGCGCACACACATGCAAGGGACTGGGCTAAACAAGGTTAATATGGAGATTAATAAGCCTTGATTTCTGCTGCCACAATCTCTGGTGGGGGCACAGGTACATTGGTAATTAATGATAATTCAGTGTGACGAATCCTGTGATGGAGAGATGTATAGCCACGCAGTGGAATGCAGAGGAAGCCATTGATTCTGACTCAGGATCGGGAAAGATTGTGGAGGTAATGCAGATTGAAGCTAAGTAAGAGTTCACATTAGAGATGGGGAGAACAGCATGGGCACAGGCCCAGAGGCAAGGGAGGGCCGTGCATGTGTGCGTGCGTGTGTGTGTGTGTGTGTGTGTGTGTGTGTTTGGAAAACAGCAGGAGTTTGCTGTGCTTGGGGCCTGAGTGGGCAGGAAGAGAGGTGAAAGGAGAAATTGAATTGCAGGCCAATGGGAAGGACCTACTATGGCAAGTAAAGAGATTTGGATGAATCCAGCGGACAACTGGTAGGTACCTTTCCAGTCTTTAAAGAAACAGGTTAGGTCTGAATCATGACTAGCAGGCAAATTGAGTCTGGATTCCAGGGATACTCACCTGAGTCTGTTTAATCATCTTTCCTTTTTGTTTGGGAAAAAATCTGAGAAAGAGGTGCATCCTTGTGTCCCTGATGTTTCCAGGGTACGTACTGAATAAATCTGGCTTTCTACCATGTGGTACGGAGTGCAGCCAGCGTCTGTTCTTTAGAAGATGGATTCTGAATGCCCCGTGGCAACTCTTCATCTTTTTGTAACTCTGCCACTTTGAAGCTATGACCCTGGTCAAGATATCGAACTTTTAAGAACTCCCACATCTTAATCTGTAAAAAATGGGAAAGGATTCTGTCCTACACAATTATGTTTGTAGGGGACTCGAAACATCGGGGGTACACAGCGTTGGTTCCCTTTTTCCTGTGGGAGGCCACTTTGCAGTGACAGAAAGGAGGCCTGAGAATTGTTATCGGGTTTCCTGTTCCAGCACTTGAGCACAGCCACTTAACCTCTCTGAATTTGGCTCCTAATCTGTGAAGTAGGGATAATCGCCACCCCCCCCCCTCGCCTCTCCCGGGGTTGATAGTGTCAGAAGAGATAAACGTTAATGAAATCACTTACTGATCTTCATAAAGCACGACGCACACTGGGCAGAGTTAGTCCTCAAACAAGGGTTCCGTGTATGTAGCAGGC
>RJWJ010007556.1:0-57025 GCA_004363605.1 Indri indri | reverse complement strand
TATGGTCACCATCCCTACTGTGGTGAGAAGCCATTTCCTTAGCCAGTGACAGGCTTCCACACAAAGACTTCGCTCTCCAGGGCAGGAGAAGGCCCAGGACTCTGAAATACTGCAGATCACTTCATTTTCAAGGCATTTATTTCACAACTATGGTGTCAACAATGTATAGCCTGCAATTTATAGTTTGTAAACTGCTTTCGCAAACATCCCCCTCACAATAACCCTGGGAATCTGGCGTCCCCACTCCCTGGGTTGGGACACTGTGCCTCAGGGGTATTGAGTGACGTCAGTCGCACCACACAGCTATTAAGAGCGTAAGATAAGCTGGGTCTTCCCTCCACAGGATCGCTCTGTCCCCTAGAGTGCTGCTGAACACAAAGTCTTATGAGGAGAACAGAGGGAGAAGCACGAGTAGGACCCAGATGGTTTTTGATCCAAGTCAGGAGTGGCCTCAATGGTAAAACTGGTCCTATCATTGCTGTACAGAAGAGCTGCAGACATCGCGATGGTCCCTGCAAGTCAGCTATTTTATAGACAAACATTTATATGAAGTAAATCATCTCGTGCTGCTTTCTAGGAGGACATTTTCCATCCAGAAAGACTCCTTGATTAAAGGTAGGTATTCTGCGGGGGCTCCATGGAGATCTTGTTTTTGATGGCTACAAAAAGCATTGGTTGTAAACTTGATTTAAAATGTCCTAGGCCACAGACTCTTCAAAAATGTCAATGTGAGAAAAGGCAAACAAAGGTAGTGGGACCGATTGATCTAAATTAAAAGCAACGTAGCAAATAAATGCAGTATGTGACTCTTGATTGGATCCTGGAGAGGAAAAAAAACATCTTTATAAAGGACATCATTACTGGGACAACGGTGGAAATACAAAAGAGATTTTATAGTAATATTTTTGTATATTTCATATTTAGTTAAATTTCCTGAGTGTGCCAAGTTTTTTGATTTAGATCTTAGGAGACAGCTATTCAAGTATTTACGGTGAAGTGTCAAAAAAAAATCCCCCAAACTCCTGGCCCTAGTAAATGTATCATACTCTGTGATGACACAGAACTGGGCTTTGTTTCCTATCTGGGTGCATTTTAGAGCAGAACCCACATTACTTCTGGAGGAGAATCATGACCCCGTCCATAGGTCTTCCTCCTCTGTCTGCAGCTGGCCTTCTGTTCAGGCAGGTGCCTTTTCAGACTCTTCAATTTTAATACAAGGATGTCACAGATCCCCGTGTTTTGCTAATTGCTAGACAAGCACATGACTCTGTGTTGGTCCCTGAGCTCGGCGTACTTGTCAGAGTTGAGGGTCACAGCATGGAGCTCACTACCACTCAGGATGTGTTGAAAGGTTGGCTGTGGAATATAACGTCGATGAAAAATTGGCTGCAGGAACTGCCACCTGTTCACTCTTCTAATTCTCTGGGCGCTAAGTCTACGTCAGTACTGCCCAGAGGAAGCTGCGTGCTCGGATTCCTTCCTTCCATTGGCTTCAGTAGTTCTGTCACCCTCTGAGACAATACAATTCCATTCCCAAGTTACCTGGCTAGAGGAAGATGACTTTTTCCTTTCAGTCTTAGGGTCATTTTTGCTTTCTGTTTTACAATCACTCTTATCACCTGCTAAAGAGGCACCATCAAAACTGGATTTTGACCTGGGGAAAGAAAAATCCAGGGAGTCTGTAACATAAATTTTTTATGCCACTAATTTATTGTAATAAATCTTGATTATTATACCATCTCATAAGAAAACCTGACATTTGCTTTTCTCTTCTAGATATCAATAATCATTCATGATACTCTGAGGGCACTTCCATAGCACGTGTTTTAGGAGACTGGGGTGATTTGAGCAGGCTGTAATCACAACCTGTAGACATGGTAACTTACAAAGGGAGAAATGACAATCAAGTTGTGAAAGTAATTATGTCATTTTAAAAGTATCTTAATCAGACTAAAGAGGAGTACTTGAGGAAAATTACTAAACAAAATTGCTGCCATAGTTTAATCAAAGAATATTTTTGTTTCAGAATTCCATTAATATTTAACAAGGATTAATTAAGTGGGGCTTTGTGTTAAATGCCTCGGGGCCCACAAGACAGTCTTTATTCTCAAGGAGCCTGTGTACACATGCATCAGACATTTTTTAAAAAAGGCAGTACATGATTTATTGCCAAAATAACACACATCGTAGGAGTTAGGAGCAGGTATAGAGACAGTAAGTCTAACAGGAGGCAAGAGAAGAGAACACGGGATGCGGTGGGTCTAATATGCTGGGCCTAACAGGCGACAGGAATGGGTCACGATGAGAAGAGAGACACAACCGCCTAGAGCAGGAAATCGGTCAGAGTGAAACCAGGAAAAAAAAAAGAGAGAGCAAGAAAGAGAACATGTTTGAAGTCAAGTCTTCTTTTGTCGTGTTAAGGGCAGAGGACAGAGCTCCAGGGTTTCTTTCTAAGGTGATTCTAGCCCTGGCTGTTCCTTTTAGTAGATGTGTAAATTTGCATATATCTTCAAACCAATAGTTAAAAACAGTCATCTCAAACTGGAATGTATGTATGATTTTGAGAAGTGTATATACATATATATGAACAAGTTTTATAATTATGTAGTTGCTTTATCTTTAGGGGGAAACGGCACATGGGATCGATGATTTCACAATATCATTCCTTAAAATGATGCTCAGTTAAAAAAGTATTTGGTTCAAAGTGGATTTAAGAAGAATCTGAAGTAATTCAGGTGGTATATGGGTGTCACGGAGGGACAAAAATGACTGAAGTTACAGAGATGTTAGGTTCCAGTTTTTTTAGCTGTAAAAAGAGGGATCATACGATGTCCTCAGCTCTTTCTGGCCACAGCAGTTTATGATTCCACAATACTCAAGCTGCAGGTAAAATACCTGTCAGCAATTCAAGGTAGATGGATTTCACTTCAGCTATAGGACATTGAACCTATTCACAGATAGAAATTCCCCAGGAATTCTAGGGATTACTTTTTTGGGAAGCTATGAGTAAACATTTGTACTTGAAAATAAAATTATTTTTACAAATGTCAACTTACCTTTTATTTATACTACTCACTAATTTGAATTTATCACTTCTACTGACTCAAATTAATAAATGTTCACGGAATTGCCAAAAAAAAAAAAGATCCGATCTTTCGAGGCACTACGACCTGCAAGCAAATGTGAGGAGCTGGGTGGCTCCACCTTTGATAATTTCAAAAACATGCAATCCAGGGAGCTTGCGGTAGGCGCTGCGCTCTGTGGGTGGGGAGCCTATTTACACGGTGTTGATTTCTTTGAGTCTTCTCAACCATGTTGCTTTCACTTTCTACAGGTGACCATAAGCAGGACCAGAAGCCCAGGGCAAAATGAACATGTGTGGCCCCTGACACAAACTTGTTAAGAATTTCCAGACAGTGAGAGCAGAGCATTAACCAAGCACGGGGTTTGCGACTGCATAGATTTTACTCCCGTGAAGGTTAACACACATGCCCTGCTGATGAGTATGTTATTTTCCCTGAAGCCTGGGGAGGTTGGAGTAAAATCAACCGTGTTTTTAAGGTGCCTGCTGTAGCTGGTCAACAATGGAGAAAGATATGAGAAACAACATGCTTTGTGCTTTTGAGAAGAGAATCATTTGGTGAGTGAGGCAGGATGCTCTGACAGGAAACAGCTATAGAAAAAAACAGTGAAAGTGAGATGTCACAAACAGACATGTGGAAAAGAGAGAGATAATTGGCAATTAGAGTCAGAAAAGGAAAGTGTGGGGGAAGAGTTAAGACTTACGCTTGGTCTTGAACAAAACATAGGTTTGGAGAGAAGACATGGGCTGGGTAGCCAGGAAGGAAGCAAAAAGCAAGAGTTAATTATTCATCCCTTAGCAGAGGCCAAAAGAAGTCGAAGGTAGCAGTTCTAGCAGTTCTAACAATGGGGAAGGACAACAGTAATTCTTCTACTTAGTATAGATAAAAAAAATCACGTTTACCCATCACTGACCATTCCTTTAACCACTCCCTTTTAAAGGCTAAAAAACAACTGTAAGTCTCTGTTTGGTAGTTAGTGCTCCTGAGTGTAACGGGGGCTACAGCTACACACCTTAAAGCCACCTCTCCCCTCCAGCCCCATGACCAAACCAGCCCCTGCCCCCAGCTGACACAGGAAACCAGTGGCTCCCAGGAAAGTGAGACACCAGTGTGCAAACCCAGAGGCTGACCACACGCTCCGACCTGGCCAGCCTTCCCACGTGCTTTACGACTCTATGCCTGAGACTAGGCCACCCTGGCTTCATCTGTTAGCAAAATCAGCGCTCTCGGAAAGGCGCAGGTGGTCTGTAGAAGGCTGGGGCAGGAAGGAGGAAGAGACACTGCTAAGAAGAGAAGAGAGAGGGAGCCAGATACCAGTGGCCTGGGCATCCGGGACAAGCGCCATTGTTTCTCAGGGCATCAGTAGCCTATAGTAGATGCTCCCTCTTAATAATGACCATAACCCTAGACATACCTGCTCCTCCCACAACCCCTCCTTCCCAAAAGGCAAAAGAGAACAAAGAGAGTCAACTGAGGACTCACCGTAGGGAAATGATTCTCTTCTGGTCTGGGGACTCACCCTCCATGGATGGGGTAGGGGACTGGGCTGTTGGCGACCTGCAGAGTTTCTTTTTCTCCTCCACACCATTCTCAGCCTCTGAGCTGGAGAAGAGAGAGAAATGCCTCACCTTAGACATCCAGAGAGAGGTGGGAGGAAAAACGAAGTAACCCTGCTTTCTGGAGGGTAGAATGATCTTCAATCCCCACTGACAGGCTCGTCAACTTTGACAGCTCGGCACTTTCCCGATCTCCGTGACAACCCCTCGCCTGGTGCCTCCAGGGCAGTGGCTGCGGGTCACGCCTGCTTAGCTTGTGAATGTCAGCCGTGTGGGGACTTGCTGGCTCCCAGTCTGAGCCCGTAGGCCCCGTGCTGCCCAGCTCTGCTCTGCCAGGCTGTGCTGGGGCAGCAGAGCACCTGGAGGCTGGGAGGGCCCCTGAACACAGGCTCATGCTCGCCTGTGGCCTCCCACAGGTGTGCACCTTCCTGCTGGGAATGCCCGCCCCTCTGTTTGTACTTCTTTTATGTCACTTGTCACCTTTTGTTGTAGTTACATGGGTCCCACTTAGGGTTACTGTTTTAACCAAGAACTTCCCTAAGCAATTTACAGTCTATAATCTTTACAACCACCTACGCTAGGTAGGAATTACTATCCTCATTGGACAGATATTCTCATTGAATATCGTGCCCAAGTTCACAGAGCTAGCCTTTACTTTAGTTGGAATTCAAACTCAGTTCTGTCCATCTGTAAGGCCTTTGTGTTCTCTTTCTCTCTCCCTAGGCATCCCTCCCAACTACCTACCCATCCCTTTATCTCCCTTATTAACTCTTCAGTGTGACACCTCCCCAGTGGGGTGGGAATCTTATTCATCTTTATCCTAACCACAGGGTCTAGGGGCAGAGCTGGCACACAGTCATGATCAAGGCTTTGGAAAAAGTAGGTCTGACCTAGTAAAAGAGAGAGTGGTGGGGAGTCGAGGGGAAGGTGAGCAAGAGGCTTTGCACGTTGACCCACTCACAAAGGTAGGGCAACTGGCTTGGCGGATGCAGAAGTGAACTCACTCAGTTGGCAACTGCAGGCCTTTCGGGAAACAGGGGAAAACATCTCCAAGGTGGGAAGTGGGAGAGGAAGGAATGTTGAAACGAGAATACAAAATGTTACATATGACTCAGATCTTTACTGTCAGCCTGGGCAGCAGAGAACTCACGGAACTTCTGAGGATGTGAGAACTCCATGGGGCCGAGCATAAAGACAGACATGTTAAGGTGGCATTGCCAGGACAGAGTAGCTCATTTTAACCCTGATTTATCACCTATTATTTGCCTGCATATGACTGCTCAGGCAGGACATGTTACTGTTCAATCTAAGCTTTGAGGTTATTTGCTTACTACTTTTTACAGCCTATGAAAATTGCAGCCTACCACTAGAAGTCCCAACCTAGCATCAAAATCAAGACCTGTGGCTCACGCCTGTAATCCTAGCACTCTGGGAGGCTGAGGTGAGAGGATCGCTTGAGCTCAGGAGTTTGAGACTAGCCTGAGTAAGAGTGAGACCCCATCTCTACTAAAAATACAAAGAAATTAGCTGGACAACTAAAAATATACATAGAAAAAAAATTAGCCGGGCATGGTGGCACATGCTTGTAGTTCCAGCTACCCAGGAGGCTGAGGCGGGAGGATCACTTGAGCCCAGGAGTTTGAGGTTGCTGTGAGCTAGGCTGACGCCACAGCACTCTAGCCCAGGTGACAGAAAGAGACTGTCTCAGAAAAAAAAAAAAGACCAAGTATATCTGACAAGGGTATCTAACTAACAATCCCTACAAATGGCCGACACTCTCATTTTGTAGTATGCCTTTCTCTCTTCCTAAGTAGATAAATACCTGAGGACAGAGGCCTAACCTTCCATTTCTTCAGTTCTTCCCAAAGTACTTAAAATAGTTAAGTACATTAAAAGGGCTCAGTCCATAAATGAGTGACAAAAGGTACATGGAAGGCCTTGAAATATTATTAGGAAAACACTGCTTTGGTTTAAAATAAAACAATTGGACCTTATTAAACTGAGCCCCAAGTTTCATTTATAAACTCAAAGAATTTTTAGAATGGTTAAGGGGCCTTAGAGTATATTTTTGCCTTTTTTCTCTACCCTCCTCAAGACACACACATTATCTCTATTCTTCAAAACCACGAGGCGGAAATCTACTTGAGAAGCCCTCTTGAAGTAGGGAGACTGTGCGGAATGTCAATAATCCATCTCAACATTCATTCAATATTTAATGAATTTTATGCAGGGTCAGCTCAAGACTTACAGGCAGAGCTGTAGCTCTGTACAGCACCTCTGGATATACACAGAGCCACTCCTGCTAAGAACCACTAAGAAAAAGGTGCCACTGGCAGAGAGATAGGTGCCTCTTGCCCTGGGCAGAAACAGCCAAGGTGCAAAGGCAGCAAAGCTCAGGCTGGATTTCGGCCCTTCCTTGACCTCGACCCTTCGTGGTCAGGCACTTTGGTGCAGTGCAGGGTGCTAAGTGCTCAACCACATGTGGCAGGCCTGTTTCGGGGCCCCTAGCTCAGCACTGAAAAGATTACAGCGCGTTACTTTGTATCATCCCACCCAATGGAAGTCTTTCAATGACAGAACATACAGTTGTGCTCAAGTTAATGTAGCCTCTTTCTAGATATTCCCCACTCCACTTTTCCCTAAACTTGGGCTTGGCCTTCAACTCTGGTTCTCTCCTTGCAAGGCCTACTCAGGGGGCATGTCCTCCACAAAGCTCTCCATCCACCTTGTCGCCTCTGTCCTGAGGCTGGTTTTATAATTCACTATGTACCTACTCAATTAATGCCTTGTGCTGTTAACTTTTCTCCCAAATGTTTTAGTTATCTAGCTATTAGACTGAGTTCCTTAAAGGCAGGGAACATCTGTTTTTATCCATAGCACTCAGCTCAGCATTTTGCTTGCAGTGGTCATTTATGTGTTGATTGACGTGAATTAATCACGTAGTGTCTCAAAGAGGAAGTGAAATTTGTCTACGGACTAATTCAATTTCAGTTCTTGTTTACTTAAAAGTGCTGTAGGCCTAAGCAAGTTAATTCCCAACACAGGTGAGAGTATTCCTGCAAGTGCCCCTTGCCTTAGAGGTCTTGCCAGCAGCAGACTGGAACTATATGGAATCCGGTCAGCAGAGACATGTCCGTGTCGGGGCGAACACAGTGTGGGGGGGAAATGGAACACTTCCCCAAGGGCCCTTGGTAACTTTAAAGGGACTGTCAATGAAGCTGAACAGGTTTCATTTAAATCATGATACTAAGGAAGTCAGTTTTTTAAAATAAGAAGACAAAGACCTTTCAGGGACATTGACTAAAAGAGTCAGCTGAAAAATACATGAAAGAATCCGATCCTTGTCTTTCAACAAATATTTATTGGAATGGTGCCTGCCGCAGGGTGCTCACAGCTCTGTAGGTGAGACAGATAAGTGAGCTGACAGTTTCAAGTATCCACAGAAGCAGCAGAAGATGCTGGAAACACAGGATCAACCTCCACTTGGCCTTGGCAGGTTGTGTCGTCTCCCAGCTCCAGCACGATTTAAGCGTCAGCAGTGAGCCCCGAAAGCTGTTCAGTGGGAATTTCAGAGCAGCGAGACAGTCATGCTTGTTTGTACCAACTACGCCTGACTTCAGAACTATTAGGGGACAGCGTTTTTACTACCTGCTAGGAAAAGCTGGTTTTAACAAAACACTGCCACACACTGTTACACAATCTATAAATAAAGAAACAGGTTGGACAGTCCCTATCGACAGTCCAGTATTTGTCACTTCTCCTATACCTCATTAGTCTGATGATTTAAAACGGAAAGTTTCACAATTTTCGGAATTAGAATTCTTCCATGCAGTCAACCCTCATTCTTCCTGGAGATGGTCTCTGATGGTCTCTGTGAGTTTTAGGCAAACTCGACACTCCCTTCTCTCGTCACATCACTCCCCAGGTCCTTTCCCTCTGCTGAGAGTGCGCTACATTCAGGCGTCATCACGTGAGTCCAGGTAAATAAGCAGCTGCAGGGCAGAAGCTATGATTAAGCCGCACCTCAGGTGAACAAGTGCCTCACTGTGGCTCGGTCCAAGAGGGCGTGTTCCTTTCTAATCGCAGTGATGACTCCCTGCGTTTGCAGCCACCTTCACGTTACACCAGTCTAAGCTAAGGCATAAAAACACGCCAGAGACTTTCTTATGGTAGGAGAGGTAGGCAGTTTTACATCCACCATTGTTTCTTAAACATCCCTGATCATCTTTTTTTTCTTTTTTTTTTTTTTGAGACAGACTCTCACTCTCTTGCCTGGGGCGAGTGCCGTGGCGTCAGCCTAGCTCACAGCAACCTCAAACTCCTGGGCTCCAGCGATCCTACTGTCTCAGCCTCCCGAGTAGCTGGGACTACAGGCATGTGCCACCATGTCCGGCTAATTTTTTCTATATATATTTTTTTAGCTGTCCAATTAATTTCTTTCTATTTTTGGTAGAGACAGGGTCTCGCTCTTGCTCAGGCTGGTCTGGAACTCCTGAGCTCAGGACTATCCGCCCGCCTCGGCCTCCCAGAGTGCTAGGATTACAGGCGTGAGCCACCGCGCCCGGCCTCCTGATCATCATTTTTAAAACCACAGTCTTGACCAACCAAGGTTGAGAAGTCACTTGAAGCTAGAATGTTTCACCAGAGGATCTCCGTAGGATCAATTCCTGGAAATGGGACTGTCATGGCCAAGGCCAGGTCTGCGCGAGTAGAGCGTTGCTGAAACTCCATGCTGAAAGCTAGGCTGGCGCCTGGACTAACCAGGGCCGGCGGCCTCACAGACCCTTGCCGTGGCCTGCTGTCTGCCTAGTGGCTCCAGTGCTGGCCGGGAAGAGTGGGGCAACAGAGAAGGAGGAGGGCCCTGGGGACTGCTGGGCAGCAGCCATGGTACAAATAACAAGAAGTATCACAGTGACCAAAAAGAGGAAGTAGAATGGGGTGCAGAGGGCAGAAGTGGGTGCTGCAGACCAGGACACCCGGGAGACCCTTTAGCTTCTCCAGTTCCATAAGCTTAGAATGTCTCAAATCAGATTTTTGTAAGTCAAGAGGAACAGCCTTCCATTTACGATTCTGACGTAGTATATGTTTGGGCACTTTAAATTTGATTTACTTATATATCTAATTTCAGGCTCCTGAATAGCTGGGATTATAGGCATGTGCCATGGCACCCAGCTAATTTTTTGTAGAGATAGGGTCTCACTATGTTGCCCAGGCTGGTCTTGAATTCCCAGGCTCAAGTGATCCTCCTGCCTCAGCCTCTCAAAGTGCTGGTGTTACAGACATGAGTCACTGAGCTTCGCCCCATTACTGTTTTAATTTGTATTTGAGGTTGAGTATATTTTCACATATTTAAGAACTTTTTAAAAAGTTTTATGAATTAGCTGTTTACATATGTTCATTTTGCCAATTTTTCTAATGGGTTGGTGGAGACATTTAGGAAAAACAACTCTTACCATAACTGCATTACAGATTCTTGGCAACATCCTAGAATTGACTTTTTAAATAAATTATCTTAAACATTTAGGAAAAAGTGGAGATTAGGGGTTAGCATGACATTAAAACAAAACATTAACGTCAAACTAACTTTTTTTTTGTTGTAGAGTGACTTACTGGCAGATAGATAAAGGAATGCCAAAAGCACAGTATTCTTTGACTTCAGCAAAGCCTTCAGTGAAATCCGACAGGCTTCTAGTTCAGACGGAGAATGGGAACACAAATGTGACTGTCTCTCCTTTCTTTCTAAGGCCCCTGAAATGAGCATTTATAAAAGAAGTAATAATCCTGCTACAATACAGTGGAGGGAAACCACCAATAGAAGAGTGATTTCCCCAAATTTCTGAAAGATGGAAAGCAGAGAGTAAAGTATGATATTTACTTATGGGTAAAGGAAGCCGTAGTGCAGAATCCGGGCACTGATGAGGGATACGAGAATAGGGATCTGTTTGTCAAAAAGTCCAATGAGATACTATAGTAGGAGTAAGTGAGAAGTTGCTGAAAACATTAGATTTAATTAAAGGCGCACCTGTGAGAAATCTTTGACATCCCCTTCCTTGAATGGCAGGCAGTCAAGAGCTTGGCACAAGAGGGAGAAACATCAGAAGGGTCATCACTAAAAAACCCGAACAACTTAGGTGTAGAAAACCAGGGTACCTATTAATAGTATGGGGGACAGAGCCCCAGAGTAAATACTCAGAGTAAATACCTGAGTAAGGTAGTTCTCAAAGTGCCAACTCCCTATCCACGAACGTACAAAGATCCGGGACAGCTACTCTAGTCCCTTATTCTTTTTTTTCTAGTCCCTCATTCTTAAATATGAAATGACAACCAGGGATTGCTAGATCTTAGAAGAAAACCTGAAATCTGAAAGAAAAGACCAAGATAAACCAATAAAAAAAGTAAAATCCCAGGGAACCTGACTTTGATGAACAGAAGAAAACTCAAGAGAAACAAGCAAAATCCAAAGTGTCATGAATATCTTCCTTGGCTACGTTAGAGAGAAGACAGCACCCATAAGACAGAACCGCGTCTTGACGAATCCTTCTCGGAGCCCACCAGGCACGTCAGGAGCTGTCCATACGTGGCCCCTGGGCCTATGGTCTCCGTCACTCACCCACTCCTGCCACACGCCCAGCTCCGAGAGAAACCTGAGCACTGGCTGTTCCCTCTGCCTCGGACGCTCTGCCCCAGAGAGCCCCACCTCAGGGCTCTCTCTCCCACACCCTTCACGTCTTCACTCTGACGTCACCTTCTCAATGAGACCTATATATTCAAAAAATAAGGTAAAAGCATCAAAGAAGTAAAGGCAGATAGCATCAAGATACAGAAGTTCAAAAAGAGAAAAGGGAAAAACAAGACATATCAGTCAGGCACTTCTGTACCAAATGCATAGGCATTCTAAACAGAAAACAAAACAGGGGAAGGGCAGACATTATTAAAGAAAAAAAAGGGGAGGTAAAAGGGCAGAGGTTACTAATTTCTTATTCTAAAAAGTGGGGAGTCAAAGTGATTTAACAAGGGATTTAGGTAGACGTATTATTTAAAGAGAGAAATGCACGACAATAGGATCTAGAAAGAGTGTTATGACTATTTAAAATGGGAGTAGGAAGAGAGGGACGCAGGGAGTTAGTATAAGTGAGTTGATTCTTTTCCATCAGAACAGGAAGTTGAGAGATAGGCTTAAAACTAATAAAGCAAGAAAGAGCAGGATACACACTTTTTTTTTTTTTTTTTTTTTTTTTTTTACAGATAATGACATAACCACTACAATTAAAATCAGGCACAGTTAAGTGGTAGCTACTTAAGGAGGCAGCTGGGGGATGGGAGAGGTGGGAGTTCATAACCGCATTTTAATGCATGATATTATTTTGGTAAACATTTAAAAATTTAAAAAATCTTTATTAATATCCTTGTAGAAAAGACAGAAAATACAGTGTAGATAATAAAAATGGGCAGATTTACTATCTTCAAATGTTTGAGCTCTTACTATGTATAAAACCTAACACTAGATTCTGTGTTCTCAAGGGACTTAGCCTTTATTGTGAATTTTAGTTTAGCACATAAAGAAAGAACAAAACAGGTCGTAAGGGTTATCTGCCATAAAGATAGTGTCTAAGGAATTCAGAAATCTCTTCTAATTGTAAAGAGGAGACTCAGGGAAGCTGTGTGGGGTAATATGTCTAATCTAATTTAGCAGAAACAAAGTTTGACTGTCAGAAATATATTTCAGTATAAGAAACCAGAAATGTGAATTATATTCCTATTTGTTGTATAAAACAGTAAAGAGAAAACAGTTCCTCAGATTGGAAAAATCAAAACCTTCCATTACTGCATCACAGCCATCGGTGCTGCCTCTCGGCCCAAAGAAACGCCGTATCTGTGCAATGTTTATTGCGGAAGGATTGAGATTTAAGCTGGGTACATATAATTTGGACAGGTAGCAATACCATAGGGGCATGAGAAATGCAAGGAAAGGCAGAAGCAAAAATATGCGGATGAGGAAGACTCACACTCTTACATGAAAATTCAGCAGTTTGGTTTTTTTTTTTGGAGTATAAGCAGCAAGAAGCAACAGAAACTAGGTTGTTGTGAATTTTGCTTCCTAACCAAAGAGGGCTTAGCTTTTAGGCTGCACTCGATTGGCAGTTGGGATTAACTGAAGATTTTTAAACAGAAGGAATGAAATGACGAGATACCAAGTGTCTGGCTTTTTCCCCATACACATCATGAGGGCCTGACGAGACGCGTGCTTCTGGAGGAGTCTACCCATGTCACTGCACGGATGGGGGGTGGTGGGAGCGCAGCCGGAGGGAAAATGGAAAGGCGGGTAGCGGGTGGATGTGAAGGCAAGAGGAGAGACTGCACTGGATAATTCAGAGGTAACACTGGAACGAGCGGGGAGTGCAGGCGACGCGGAGGAATATCCGAGATGACTCCGAGATTGTCGGGGGACGGAAAGGGTGGCATGGACAGGGAACGCGGGAGGAAATGCAGTTTGCTGGGAAGGATTTTTTGCAAATCTAGGTTTAGATATAATAGACATATATTGATAACAGGCATAAAAACTCCCTGAAAAACCAAATCAACAATAGAAGAGCATCTGACTCTACAGAGGAGGAGTTCTGCCAGCATGGAAACTAATTCCGCTGAGTCCCACGGGATTGCCACAGCAAAGAGTGATACCGCCACATCAGCAGCCACCGGGCTGGAGCAAGCTTTGGCAGAGGCCACCGTCTGGCTCCATTAGACCTTTCCCTGCTCTCAGAGCGCCCCCCTGTTCTCACTAACACGGACAAGTCAATCATGCGGCTCATCGCCACCTTTATATCTCCTCCTAATTCTGTCTTCCTAAAATATCACTTTTCTTTCAAAGCCTAAGGCAACTCGCACAACTCCAAAAAGCATTTAATTGGCATTTAATTCTGATTCTGAAGGGGCAGAAACCCAACTCAAACTAGCTTATCTTTAAAAAAAAAAACCAACCAAATAGCCCCCAAGGGCTTTTGCAACTGCTTTAAGATGAAGCCAACGGTAGGGAATAGCTGCAGCTGCAGAAGTTTCCCTTCCACCCCTGGAACACAGAGCAGTGATCTCCTGGGTCCCCCTCTTTAAGTCTTCGGGGACATCAATGCGCGATTCATCCTCCTGAGACACCGCCTCCATTACGTCATGCCGCAGCTCCCCAGCCAACAATGGCTTTCTGTTGAGCACCAGATTGAGGCATTTGGACGTGAGCCAAGACCCTCTAGAGTGTCACAGCCTCCCTCTACTTTTCAAAAAGAATCCTCCATTCTTGCTTATATCGTGTTCCATCCCTCCTCTGTGCACTGGCTCTCTGTTCTTCCAGCCTGGAATAGCCTCTCTGCTCCCTCCTAACTGTCCACAGCTACCCGTCATTCTAGACTCAGGACAAGTCCAGTCAATCCCGCCTTTGACACTGGCCTCCATCTCTTTATTTTCAATGTCTGGATGTAAGAAATTACACAATTAATACTTGTTGACTGTACAACTGGGTATATTTGCAACACAGGACAACAATCAGCATTTTAAAAAGGGTTTGGGCTTAAATCGTATCTCAAAACCTACCAGGTAAACTCCTTCCCAAGTGTGGTAGACAAGTCCTATTGGAAGAGGGCCGTGTTGGGCTTGGGAGGAAAAGGCCAGTCTTTTCCCTTTCCCCATTGCTGAATCAGCATTGTATGCAAACTTACTTTTCAAACTGATCATTAGATGAGCAATAATCTGGAACCACATGGAAACTTGAAAAGACTGTCTTCACTATTGGAAGAAACGATAGCAAGCAAAACCATAATCAGACCAAATAACTTCTCAGCTGTGGCATTTTGAGGCCAAGCACAGCTGGAAAACAACAAAGGAAAATAAGAAAATGCATCAAGGAGGCAGCAATTGACTTTTCCAATTTCCAGTCAAGGTAGATTGATGCTGCGGATGGTGAGTTCTCTTTTGTGATTTACACCCTTAGTGCATAAATACTATTTTGCATTGCTAAATACTAAGAAAATTGCTGAAAATATATATCGAATATACCTCCTCCAAACTAGAATATAACCTTCTCAGGAGGAGGGACTTTAAATATTTTTCAAATTTCTGTCTTCATTGCATTTTGAAGTTCTTCCTCCACCAGCAATTCTGAAAGTCAGAATGAGCCACTTTTCATACACCTATGATATAATAGAGGACATCTACTTGGTTACAGTTTTTGGCCTGAAGAATGTATTTAGGGAATAAACTGGTTTTTTAATAGAATGAAAACCTTACTCAAACAGAAAGATAGGAAGGCAAAAAAAATAGGGCATAAAGTCCAGAAAAAAATATTTAGAGAAAATACAATATTAACAAATCTTCAGCTATCAGGGTAAATATTCAAAAGATCATAAATATCAAATAAGATTGAAAAGGAGTTCAAGTACTTTAGAATAAGTATAAATTAAAACTTAGATTATGAAGAGCAATATGGTCACCGAGAATACCGTTTTGGAGGTAATATAGAGAAAGAATATGCCCAGTGAAGAACACACATTTAGGAGTGGTCCCTGTTCTCAACATATTTACAGTTGAAATGAACAGTTTAAGCGCACACACAGAAAACAAAACCCACTGCCTTATCAATGCCATTAAAACCCAGAATAAAGAATGTTAACTCTTCTCTTTTTGATTTTTCATAATTAAGTGGGGTTCATCATAGAGGAGATTAATTTGGAACCCTGTTTTAAAGGAACAGAAGACCAAGAATAGTACAAAATTGGGCAAATTTCAGGCAAAAGTCATAAAAAGTTATAGCATACAAAAAAGGAGAAGGGAAAGCACGAGTAACTTATATATGGGTAAGGGCAAAGAGAAGTGTTTGTAGTACAGCAAGTGACAGGCGAGTGGAACCATGAGGAAGAGAGTGGCTGAGGTGTGGTACTTACTGGCGGAGGGATCAGGATGCAGCTGAGCTGAGGAGTTCTGAACCTAGGAGGTAAAAGCAGGTCCTGTCATGGTTTCCTGAGATGTGGCAGTTTATGAAAATGATACTCATAAGAAAATTATTATATATCTTCTGGTAGATGGTATTGCAAGACAGTAACTTCAGGGAGACCCGGTGCTACGGTCTGAATGTTTGTGTCTCCCCCCAATTCATATGACGACATCCTAAACCCTAGGGTGATAGTATTAGGAGGTGGGGCCTTTGGGAGACGATCAGGTCATGAGGGTCCTTCTTCCATGTGAGGACACAGCAAAAAGACAGCGGTCCGTGAAGCAGAAAGGGGCTCCACACCAGATACTGAACTTGTTGCTGCCTTGATCCTGAACTTCCAGCCTCCGAAACTGTGAGGAGTGAATTTCTGTTGTTTATAAGCTATCCCGTCTATGGGTATTTTGTTACAACAGCCTCAGTGGACTAAGGCATCGGGTTTGGAGGCAGTCTTCCAGGAGAGAGAGGGAACGAGGACCACGTGGTAGGAGAGAAAGGGAATGAGGAGGAGGCAGAGGTGCCCTAGAGGGAGCATGACCAAAAACTTCATGGGCAGAATGTTTCTTTATGTTAATACAAATTCCTCTTGAACTAAATTTCAATTCTCTTGTCTAATCTCAGTAAAATTATACCTGTGATAAGAAATTTTATTCGGGGTGGGGGGGAGAGAGAGAGAGAGAGAGAGAGAGAGAGAGAGAGAGAGAGAGAGAGAAGGAATATGTATCATGCCAGAAATACATGTATTTGGCCAGAAGAGAACTTTTTACCTATTAATATCACATTAACCTTTTAGTTTAAAACAGACAAAGGTAAACTAGGGCCATTGAAAACACGCTTGGGAGAGAGAAATGTTTGCTTTTGTTCTGAGGCCCCCTCCACTCCCCTCGGATGCTTGGCCCTCAGCTAAGCACGGGAGAGAAGAGCTGCCTCGTGCCACCCTGGCATCGGCGATGCCTACAGCCCTTTCTTCCCTCTTAGATCCTTCATTTCCTTAACTCTGTCTTCCACTCCACGTACGAGGGGGAAAAAGAGATCAAAAGCCAGCGAGAACTAAGAGACCAAGTAGACGGGCATTGCAGCAGAGTTAAAAGTCACCACAAGAGTCCAAAATAGCACCAGAGAATGCCCCTGACGCCGTCTCTCCTTCTTTCTTTCTCACTCAAACTCGGCTTTACTGCTTCCTCCGTCCCGCATTCCGATCTCAGGTTCAGAGCGGCGTGCGCGTGAGGACAGCACAGGTGTTCACAGGACGCCCCACGCAGGAATTTCCCAGAGGCCAGGTTCGGATTTCACGGTCACGCCACACCAGGTGACGGACAAGGGCCCAAAGCATTGCGGATGTCATCCGCACACACGTACATTCTCTTTGCTTAAATGCCGTGTATTATTAAAACTCAGGATTCCTGTTCTAATAAAAAATTAATGGGACTCAACTTCTAGAGAAGAAAGAGATTGTCACTTTTAAAAAATGGGACACTATATATTAGAGAAAATAGTTTTCTGTAAAGAGCTTTGGTTTAACCAAAACACTCCCAAACTAGACACACTTAACTTAAGGAAAGATCAGTTCATGCTATCCTATGGCAAAATAATAAGAGTATAGTTTTAATTATTTCAAACTGTAAGTCAAGTTTCAAAGTGTTAATGTAATCTACCTAAGAAATGAATGTCTCTTGTCTGTATTTGGTTTTCCCCAGAATCTATTTTGTACAGATTAGTGTCAATAATATGGAATTATTCCATACTTTTAGTATGTAATATAAAAATATAATTTAATACTACTATTATATATTGTTTGTAGGTATCAAAATATGAATTGAGGAACTAATGAAAACTTCTCACTGCTATTGAACTACGTTTACTCCAATATTGTAAATACAACTAACATGTACAGGATACAAGAATTAGATTTGACGTAATTTAGTACCTCTTTCAAGGAAATAAGCAGTGACTCTAAACAGATTTTAATCTTATATTTGACATCCTTATTTACTGTCCTTAATTTCTCCCACCACAAACATGCATCGTCTCTATCTACACTGGAAATATATTGCTTGGAAAACACATCTGTGCCTCCTTTCTCTTCCTTGCCACTCCTTGCTACTGGGTTTTCTACATGACTTTATACTTGCACTGTGCTTTGCTGTTCTCAAAGAGCACGCACACCCACGACACCATGATACCACACTAACCCACATGACAATCTTTTGAGGCAGGCAAGTAAGAAAGGCGTCACCCCGTCTCACAAACAAGGAAGCAAAGATGAGTGTGTTGAGGGCCCACACAACCCAACCTTAGTGACCGGAGCCTCCATTACTCTCAGATGTTGATTACTAACAGCTTTCTCTTGACAAGCCCAATCAGACACCAAGACTCGTGGACTCTACCTACTTCAATAGTTTCTAGTTAAGTCCCCTCCTTTTCTTTCCCTAGCTTGGTTGGCTTAGCTAGGGTCCTCAATGCTCCTACCTGGCACACACTATACCTCCCTACCTCATTTCAGTTCTGTGTGATACCACCTCCTCCTACCTGTATGGAAGAGCACTTTGCCTGGTGATCTCTGAAAAGCCCAAATATGAGCACATCGTTCCTCCGCTCCCTTTAAAGCCCCTTTGGTTCTCCATTGCCTACAGGATGAAGCTGAAGATGAGTAAAGTGAGTAAGTCCTCTGCAATGTAAAGCCTCCCTTTCTAGCTTTTAACCTCCTGTCATGCCTTCCCTGGAGCACCCTCCACTCAGGTCACCATGCCGTCTCTGTGGTCCCCCATAAGCACAGTTTATCTTTCAAGATTTAGCTCTTGCTGGGGTCACTTCCTACATGAAGACTTCCCCAACTCCCTTTGGGTCCCAAGGACTGACCTTTCCCTTTCTTGTGCTCCTTCTCAATACCCTGTAAGGTATGATTATCATGGCAACTATATCACTTTAACACGGGGGGTTCCTAAAAATTATGAACTGGCTATTATTTATCTTTCCTCAGCTTAGACCATGAGCCCCTGAAGGGCAGTTTCCTGGTCTTATCACATCTCTGTATCCCTGCAAAGGTGCTCAATTCATTTCATGTTCCTTATACCAATTCTGAAGGCCAGGTTTTCTGATTTCTAGCCTGGAGCTGTTTTTTGGTTACACCAGACAGTACAAATAGCAACAGGAAAGGATGTGTTTCACTTGGAATTCCTGGGCTTGGGAAGACTGGCATGGGCAAGGCCAGAGAAGCTTTCTGCTGGGGGTTGGATCCTGTCTTGGCAACCTTAGACTAAACCAGTGAGGGCGGTTTTGGTGAGGCAACATTGCCCTTCCAATTCCTCCAGACAAAGATCAGACAAATTCATCCTGTCCTGGTGGTGGGTAAAGAAGGGACATTTCCATTGAGGAAGGTTTCCTGTGTCTTCCCTTGAAATTGGGTGAAAGGTGGTGCAGTCTGCCCGGTTACTCAGGCCAGACGATCTCATCAGCAAGGCTGGAAGGGGCCAAGACTCCTTAGTTGGCTTTACTTTGTTAGTGTTTAAAGGGCAATGCTTAGATATTACAGATCCCAAGAATCCAGAAAACAGGGTTGCTTTTCTCCACTGTAGGCCTTTTTGGAAACGGAGAAGGTTCTAAGACAAGATTCTCTATTGCCTGACCTCAGGGTTCCTCATGGTAGCTCAATGCCCAGTTTCTGGGAGTGGCATCTTCATCAGGGATGTTTGTCATATTTCAGTGTCTTAGTAAGGCCCTGGCTACCCTCGCCCCACACCAGATCCTCCCTCCCGCAGCCTGTGTCACAGGGCTGCTCTCTGTCAGATCTCACTGGAATTTAGAGAACACAGACGCAGGCTTTCCCCACCCCCATCTTTAGAAGCTTTGGGGGAAAGAATCTTTGGGGAGTGTTTCCGTCTGACCACTGAAGCTAGGCGTTGTTAGTAAGAGGAACAGTGGCACTGTCTGAAAATCAGTCACGGTTCCTGCTGGGTTCCATTAGAAACACTCAGACTGGTCTCCTTTTTGGGGTCAATACTAAATTTACAGAATAGCTGAGTCATTAAGGGTATTCATTTATTTTCACAAATGGTTAAAAAAGTTTTTCTTTTTTTTTTTTTTTGAGACAGAGTCTCACTCTGACGCTGTGGAATCAGCCTAGCTCACAGCAACCTCAGACTCCTGGGCTCAAGCGATCCTCCTGCCTCAGCCTCCCGAGTAGCTGGGACTATAGGCATGCGCCACCATGCCCGGCTAATTTTTTCCATATATTTTTAGTTGTCCGATTAATTTCTTTCTATTTTTAGTAGAGACGGGGTCTCGCTCTTGCTCAGGCTGGTCTCGAACTCCAGAGCTCAAACGATCCACCCGCCTCAGCCTCCCAGAGTGCTAGGATTACAGGTGTGAGCCTCCACACCCAGCCTAAAAAAGTTTTAAACCACTTACTATGAACATTTTCTAACATACACAAAAGTAGACAGGGCATTAGAAATATTATAAACAAGCCAGTATTGTTTGTTTCATCTACATTCTTACCCACTACTCCCACCTCCTATTTGTTTTGAAGCAAATCCCAGACATTATCTTTTCATCTGTAACTACTGCAGTATGTAGTACAATGTATTATCAACCTAAAAAAGATTAAAATTTGTAATTGATTTTTAAAAAATGAGTGAAATCTAGGTGTTCTTCAAAGTCAGTATTAGCACTACATAGTAGTATTTAAGATTGGTGTGGACTAAAGCATTTCTATGCACACTGCTGGATATCTGGGTACCCAGTAGGGTATTGGGAGGGTTCATGTTCCCTGCACTAGTCCACAGGGCTTCTGCCAGCATAGCAACAGGAAGTACCCACCTTGACATCACCAGGTACCGGAGTCCCTTTTTTCTTGGGGCCCTACATGCGCTGGCTATTCTGGAGAGAGGAAGAAATAGAAATGATATTCCCAAATCTCAACACTTAGGTCAGATTAGGCTTTCTTGAAGATGAAGAGAGATTCCTAATTACATGGGTCAGCATAAAGCAAGTTATAATTATGAACAGAACATACCAAAGTGGATAGGCTGCCTGACTCCAGGTGCGATGATGGAGCCACGCCCGTACTGTGTGTGCCCACACTTCGGCTGCTCCCCTTCAACATCCGCCAGGGGCAGTGGTGAGAGAAACCTGAGCAGCAGCAGACACAGGTGGTGATGTGACTGCCAGGCCGCCCACTTCCTCTGGCACATCAGTACTGTGTGTCAGCAAGATCTCGGGCCGTGCTGGCCCTTGAGATTGTCTGGGCTTTCACATGGACATGCTCACTTGTCTCTGAGAATTTGCAGGATTAGGTCAGACCTCTTGAACACAGAAAAGTAACAATTCTGTACTGATCTAAAAAACGAGCAGTATGTGGGCTTGAAGCAAAATATGAAATTGAAGGTGCAAAGATCAGTGCTCTCAAAGAAGTATTATATTCTCATAAACATTCTCAAAATCGTAAACATTGACAAATTCCTCAAAAGTTACCTGTCCCCTTATTCACACAAGAGGTTCTTGCTAATTCTTAGAACAAAAACCTACAGAATTCTGTTCATGAAAAACAGCTCTTCTGTAACAGTTCCCAACCTTTCCTTGAATGGCTTCAGATAGCAAACAGGCGGGTTGCCTCGGAAAGGGCACTAAAGAAACAACTTTTCCAAGCTGGGGGGCCAGCTTGTTTTAAGGCAGACATCTGCATAGCATGGTGTGCTCAGTAGTGGGAGATGACGGGAAAGGCTCTTCTCTGTAGTGTCCATAAACTCTCTCGAATGCCCCCCTCCCCCAAGGTGCTCCACCTAGATTTCTTCCGAATAATCTCTGGAAAAGGTAGGTCAGGATTGGTGGTGGTGGTAGTGGTGGTATAGTGTTGGAAGCCATCTATATCTTTTACAGCTCACAGTTTTCTGTTAGGAATCTAACAACATGAATGTAGGAGTCACCAATGGAGTCTTTCTATCACAGCCAAGAGAAAGCCAGTTCTACAGAGTGGAGACAGCAAAGGTATCGTGCAGGTAAGTTATCAACTATGTCAACATCGTCACTGGCAGAGCTGTAGGTGACCGGGCATAGGGTGTCTTTGAACATGGAGGAGAAGGGAGGTACGAAAGGGGATGCTGGGGGGTTCTGAAGCCTCAAGGTTTGGCCTGCAGGGCCCCATTTTCTTTTAACTAATTAATAGGGCCCTGGCTCAGCACAGAAATGCAGAGACTGAAACAGCACTTACCAAAACCAGGACTGAAAATACAAATAAGGTTGAAGAATTTTCTCTCCTCCATTAAGGGTCATTTCAGGTGTGCTTGAGCCATACAGTTTCTGAAAGATCAGTCTTTGAACTCCATAAATTAGTGGTTCTCGAAGTGTGGCCTAAGAACCTTCTGTGTCAGAACCACCTGGGGATGGAGTGAAGGGGCTTATAAAACTGCACTTAGCCCTACTTTTTAAGACTCGAGTCTTACACCCTCTAAAATATTGGAACTTTTGAGGCAAGTGTCAACCAAGCCAACATTATTGGGCCAAGTGGGAAGCAAATCAATTACTTTTGTTTCTTTCATCCAGTAATCTTGTAAGGGGGGCTGGAAGAGAATGGTAAATTTGTCAGCACAAACCAGTACTACTGGAAGAATAATCCTCATTAATCTGTAGTCATACTTTTGGAAAGAAATTTCTAATTAGTCAGTACTGACTTTGGATAATGAGATACATTATCCAAAATCAAAATATGGACCATGTTTAGGTTTCCTTTGGGAGATACAATTAGTCATGGTTTTTGTTTTATTTTTTGGTATGATCTGTGGTTATCAAGGTTTCTACAATGAGCTTCTTAGAATCATAGATATTAATTTTTTAAAAAGTTCTTTGAAGAAGAGGAGAAAGAATAGGGACCATATTTGATTTTGAGATACCAGTTATGCATGATATCTTAAACTAGAGCAGATTTCAAGTAAATTTTTAGGGAGGGATTTTGAGCAGGAGGCACACAGAAAAATCTAGAAGTTTTATAATATGTAAATATAAATATACCTTGGGAAATGCATTTTAAGTGGGATTTTAAATGAATTTGTTTCAAAATCACGACTGATGTAAATATTTGGATGAAGAAGGTAGGGGAGATGAGATTAGGAATTAGTGGGTTAATGTGCTAAATTCAAATCCTACTGTTTTTGCTTTTGCTTTGCCTGGTATTCAGTGGGACAGTTAACTTCCTGTTGAAGTATCTTTATAGATATATCAGAAATAATTAGTTCTCTTAGGATGTTGTGAGACGTTAGTAAAATTCAAAGAGGTTTTACATAAAAAGGCCCATATACAAATATAGTAAAACAAGGTTTAAAAACGTGTTTTAGCCAGAAAACAAAGTGTTTTAATTTGATTTGAAAATTTTCAATGCTAGGGAATAGAGATTTGAGCAGATATAATCCTGTGACCATCTGAGGTTGTTACAGTTGGCAGGATTCTCTCTTCTGTTCAGCACTGAAATGCCTGGAATTCCAAAGTATATTTTATTAAGAGCCTCCAACAAGTTGGTTCATATATTCCTAAGAAAACCCTCATTGGGGGAGCTCTTATCATTAGAATTAAAACCATGTTATCTGTTTTACCTAAACAATTTTACATTAGGGCTATCCATAGCAAGGGTAATCATGAAATGCTGCTGTGTGCCAGCAATTATTTATAGTTTTCCCTTGTGTGGCATGATCAAATGGCATAAATAGAGGAGGCGTATGGGAAGAAGAGGAGACAGGCTGGGAGACAGATGCCCACTGACTGTCCTTTGAGCACCTGTATACAAATTTCAGGCTATGAGACACTGGGAAGATAATCAATGAAGTGGTGTTACAGCAATGCAGCAGAGAAGGGACTCTGAGCCAATCCTGAACACAGTCCCAAATGGTCTGCTTTCCTCCTCTGAACCCATGGAGGCTGCGTGTGCAGTTTTAAGCAATCCACAGCCCACAGCCCACATGCTATCTGTGTACCTGATTATGACCTGAGACCTAATTTCAGAGTCAACGATTTCAACTTCAGAAAGTTGTCTTCATGCTGTTACACTTCAGATAAGCACAACTAATGGTATTTTAATGTCCAAAAGGCATCAATCTCCTCTATAAAGCAGGGGATCTAAGTTTAAGGAAAAATATATAAAATTATGTTTTTATAGAGTATTTTTTCCTCTGCCATTACAACTAATACTCAGTTTAGAAAATCCAAACAATACCAACAGTATAAAAACACAAAATAAAAAAACACAATTTAGAGAATGCCACCCTTTTTTTTTTTTTTTTTTTTAACATTTTGGTGACTATCCAGGCCTATTTCAACAAATAGAAATGACAATTTACGATTTTATACAATAGCATCATGTTATACCTGTCTTTTTGCAATTTACAAAAAAAGCAAAGATTTTACTGAGACTATTCTACTCTAATGAGTAGAGATAAATGCCACTTTTATGCTGCAAATGCTGTAAAACATTATGTTGTATTAATGTGTAGTTCATTAATCTAATCCAGTATTAATGGTCCTTTGTAGTGCCTTATTTTATTGTCACACGCAATTTTTTATCTTGGTCAAATCTATCAATCTTTCCCTTTATAATTTCTGAATTTAATTTTATGCATAGTAAGACCATATACAATAGTTCTTGTTTTCTTCTAGTGTTTTTTATGGTTTTTGTCCTTAAACACTTGATCAATCAGAAACTTATTTTAATTATGGAGTGGAGTAGGGTTTCAACTCTAATTTTTCCCAAATGACTAACTAGTTGTCCCATTTCTCCCCCACAGATTTGAAAATACTTCCCGATATATTTGGATTTCCTTCTGAATCTTTGTTAGGATACCTTTATCATGATAAGCTACAGCTGTATCTTTCCATGATTCATATTTAGCCTGGATATTTCTGAATGCTTCATTCTTTCAGAAGAATTTTAGAATCGCTCTGTAATGTCTTCTCAAGAAAGTCATTGAGATTTTGTTTGAAGTAGCAGTGAAATTTAAGGAATGCTTTGTAAGTTTTCCTTCTGAAGAAGGTAAACTTCATTTATTCAAGTTGTCTCCTTGAGTAGGTGTATTGTTTTACTTTAAGATCTTTTAAATTTATATCTGGGTATATTTTGATTGCTTGGCTGTACCTCTTTCTCCCATTTATTTTAATAACTTGTTATTTTTGGTAAGAAAGGTAAATGATTTTTACAATTTTTTTCTGGTAATCAGTCAACTTACCGAATACTCTTATTTCTAACTGCTTTTGTGTTAGTTCACTTGAGTTTAAAAAATATAATCAGTTTTTACCTCTGCTCAGCCTACAGAAAGTCCAGCCTCCTGCAGGATACTCTCGAACCAGCTGTCTTTAATTTCCCTTATTGCCTTTATTCTCTGACATACTCCCCCTTTCTTGAGGACTTTGACATTTGGATTCTTTAATGTCCACGCGGACAGCATCCAACAACCTGCTTTCACACCAGTGACCTCTACTGCCATTTCACTTAAATCCCTCACTGTCACTGCCTGACGTTCGCGATTGCTCAGACTGCTCTGTACAGGAATCTTTTTCGTCAATGTCATCTCTCACGCCCCCACTGTCTGCCTGTAATCCCTTATCTTTCTCATTTTCATCTGTTGCCATTCCCGCCACCTGTGCTTTGCAGCCTCCGAGATGGGCACCAGTCCTTGATATTTCCATGTCCCCTGAGTCTATCAACCCCTTCTGGACTTTACTTTTTTCTGGAAGTAGTTCAGACCACATAGGTGATAGAACACCCTCAATTCCCAATCATGCCGGTTGTCTGCCATACATACTCAGCATAAAAACCCCCACATCAGCTCAAAATTAGCCTTTATGACTTCTAATCTCTGGATTCTGAGCATGTTGAAGGGGAAAAAAAATCAGTCTTTATTGTGGATTGGAGCCTTTGTTGTCAGCTGGGCCCTCAACAGCCCTCGGACATCCCCCTCTCCTATTCCCTTGCTCATGTTCCAAACACTCTTGTGCTCCTCAAACCCCTAATGAAACACAACTCATCTTTTTAGATGAAAGGGCCCATGTCATGATGTCAGTAAAAAACCCTGAGATTTGAAATTCTCAGACAAGAGCAGCCACGTTTTCCCCGACCCACGCTTATCTATATCTGCATCTACTACATGTATTCATTCCTCCAGGTTCAGAAGGCAAGGTCTCTCTCTTATTCATGTTCAAGCTCATTGTCTGACATGTCTGGGCTTGTTCTATCAGTTATTGGATGTTCCACGTCACCGGCTCCCTTTCTGCTGGCTCTTTCCCCTAGGTTACTACTATAGGCTCTCTCATCTAAAAGACAAAACCTTCCATCCACTGCACTCGGCTAGTAATTTCCTCTCTCCTTCACTTCCCAGCCAAGCCTCTTGAAGCCATAGTCTGCATGTGCCCTGTCTGCTTCCTCGTTTCCCACTTACCCAGCCCACTGTGGGCGGGCTCCCATGCCCATCACTCCACTAAAATTTCTCTGGCCAACTTCACTGGTGATTCCTCTATTACTAGACGCCAAGAGGAATTTAGTAGCTCTCTTAAGGCTACTCTTGGCTCTACTCGCTACTGTTGACTATCTTTTAGGATTCTCCTTTCCTTGTTTTTTTCATAATTCTATTCCTCTGTTTTGTTTTATTTTGTTTGGTTGTTTTTGTTTTGTTTTGTTCTCTGCTGGGCTGTGTATTCCCCATCACCTTTGTGGCCTCTTCTTTTTTTGACCTTCATTCCAACATAGGATCATTCCCAAATTCTCTCTTTGGTTTCTACTCCTCTCTCCCTTGGAAAATTCCATCCACTCTTGTACTTTTAATTGTCACCTACAGGCCAACAATTTTCAAATCCATCTTCCAGCTCTGACCTCAATGCCAATCACAAGTTTTATAAAAGGGAACTCATCATTTTAATACCTCAAATCTCAGTTGCCGTCTATGTTCCATGGCTTAATATAATGGCATCACAGTCCACACAGCCTTCCTGAAGAGAGGAACTAAGCGTCACTCTGTCTTCCTCGCTCTATCCATCCAATCCATCACCTGGTCCTTCCAATTTTGTCTCCTCAACATTTGTCAAATCCATTCTCCCCCTTTCCCCTACCAGAACAATCTTACCTGGATTGTTTTACAGCTGGCTAATCCCTGCTTCCTGCTTCATTCTCCAACAAATCTGTCTTCACCTCTGCCACTGGAGTTATCTCTAAAAAACTCAGACCTGACTGTATCGTACCCTCGGGGAAATCCCTTCAGTGGCTCCCTGCAATTTATGGCTAAAGCCAAGCTCCTTTTCACCACATAAAATGTCCTCTGTGACCTTCCTCCATCCTACTGCTCCTGCCTCATGTGCTGCCATTCAGTATTATACATTCTGTGTTCTAGTGATATTAATTGGTTTAGGCTGTTTTTTCTGGTTAGAATGATTTCTGTCTTTTGGGGGGAGGAGGGAACTAACTCCTATTCCTCCCTCAAAACTTCTCTCAGATAGCATCATTTACTCTAAGAGACCGTCACTCAATCCCCACACTGGGCTAGTTTCTTCCCCACTGTTCTCTTAAAATTGTCTGTACATATTCTTATTTATCATAATAGATGTAAATTCATATTTAATGTCATATTAAGATATTGCTCAAATTAGAGTGAAATCTGCTCTAATGATCTTGAGGGCAGGGTCCATGCCTAACACAACCTAACACCCTATACCATAGTAGAGTGCCTAAAAATAGTCCTCAAAAAATGTGTGTGCGATTATTGATATAAATATACGTACTTTAATGAACATACAGTACATTAAAAATGCTAGTATAATTATTTTTTGTTTGAACACACTCTAGGAAACAATATTACTATAATTATTAAGTTGAAGTAAGAAACTAATATCACTTAGTTATTCCCCAATTTCGTTCCTAAATTAAAAGGCTTTTTAACTTAAAATTGTATTTTGTATTCAAGTACAATCTATGATTATTTTCAGACCTTAAGTATACCAGAGAAGCTTGTAACTCTATTGATAATGAATTTGGTCCCCATTGGTATCATAGGTTTAAACTAAGGTACCCGATTAGGCGTTTCTACGATGACCAGTCCAGAAGGCATGGAGGCAAAGTAGGGTTGTCTGAATGCAATGTGAATGCTGATATGCATCTATAAATGTGTAAGAGGATAGTTTAGGTATATTCCAGTGGCAGTCCTGCGTTAAACAGGTATACATTTACCTAAGAAATAGTAAAATAAAATAAAATGAGGTCAGACCAAGTAAGAAAGCAAGGATTCTATTCGTATTAAAAAAGCTTTCCCCAGTTTGTTCAGTCGATAGAATTCTTTACACAAAGGCTACAGAAGCATGCAGAGAAGTAGGGCAGTTTCTTCAAAGACTCTTCAGGTTGGAAGGGATCTAACAAATCAGGTCAATCAGCCCTCTCTCTTTACAGAGGAGGAAACTGAAGACCAAAGAGGAGAACGACTTCCCTAAAGTTTCAAAGCGTGGGTAGTAGAGCCAAAGCCGGAAGTGAGGCAAAGAGACTAAAGCCAGAGGGGAAGTGTAAACGTAGGCTCTGAGTCCTTCCCCCTTCAGCTCTCTCCATGAGTCCTCCCGGCTCCAACCAGTTGAGCCACAGGAGACCCCTGAGGGCTCATCAAAAACATGAATTTGAACTCTCAAGTATCCTAGCCTTGTTCTTCCCTCTGCCTGGACTAATTTTCCCCCTTCTGTTGGGGTAAATTCTTTCTTATCCATCAACCTCACTTCAGACATCACCTCTTATCCCTGCTTACCCCAAGAAAAACAGACTGCCTACATCTCTATTCTCATAGCACTTGATAACTACTGCGGAATCCTTATCACGTGGTATTGGTGATGTGTATGTGTGTCCCGCTACCCTCTCCCCAGACCGAGAGCTCCTACAGGGCATCACACACACCTCACTTAGCCTTGTATCCCCAGCACCGAGCAAGAGCTAGGTAACTGCTTGCTGAATTACATTGGATTAGAGAGGAGCGGAGACACATCACATAGAAATTACTGAACAATGCAATGTTAAAATCGGACCTCAGGTAAAACGGCTGTGTAACACTGCTGTGCTAATGAATCCATTCTGACCAAAAGTCAAGAACAGGAATAGATATGCTTGTCTTTAAGTATACTCAGGGACTGACTAGGTAGTAGGCCAATCAGCTAACAGATGTTAACAATCAGGTGACACGTAGGCAAAAATGGAAAGCTTATTGCTGATAATTGACAATTATGTGGTGGGAAAGTCAAGAGTAGTGCCTTATACACAGTGAAAAAACCCATTTGGTGTAAAACTATAACATGGGGAGGGGACCTGAAAAAATATAATTTCCATACAACTTCCCATAATGTGCAATGTAGTAGAACACAGTACAAGAAGATTGTGATAGCTGAACCTTCAGTCTAAACTCATGGAAATTTTTTCAAGAATTATGTTCTCCATAAGACACAGGATACACTGTTCGAGAAAAAGGCTTACCATATATTACATCTACATTCTCAAAGCATTTTTTAATGCTTATAACATGCCAACACCTACCTAAGTATATTATAAACACTGAAAAATGATTTTAGGACAGAATAGTAACTATAAAATTTTACTGTTTTCATAATAAGATTACAAAGTAATAAGCCTAGATTGGGAAGCATGGAAATTGGTAAGTATTGCCAGAAACTCAGTCTTATTATTTTATAGTCACATCTTGTTTTTGATCAAAAATGATCTTATCCATGGAGTGGTTTAAAGGTATTTGGACTATTCTTATCCACCTTATTCACCAAATTTGGCTCCAAGTAATTTTGGGCTGTTTCCAAAACCTCTCAAAGGAAGAGGATTTGCCAACCGTATGACTGTTCAAAGAACTGGCTCCAAGCTTTGAGAGTAACTCTATGAGAAGAATTTAAAAAAGATTTTATGCAATTGGAGCAGTGTTGGAAAAGTTCTTGGGTTCCTTTGGTAACTGCTTTTAAAAAGACAGCATTCACATGCTTTTTAAACAAATCAGTCACATTACTTTATAGATACACTCTGTACTTGTGCAAAGAAACCAACAATGGTTTTTAAAAATTGGAATCTATGAATGACTGCTGCACAAATCACAACGTAAAGCTGCAACTGAAAAAATTAACTTCTCTATTACTTAGGTTTAACATAGGTAAACACACAAGTATCCAAAGAGGTACTTGTGTTTGACAATAGAGAGAAAGCAATAGTGCTCAACTGACAGCTAATCTTGTCTTCTGCAGAGCATTAAAAATCCTTTCAATGTTAGACTATTGGAAAAGTCCACTGCAGAATGGAAATGAGCCTTAGTTTTACAGTTGAGAAAACAGACCTATAAAAGTTAAGAGATCAACTCAGGGATACACAGACATTTAATGGGAAGTATTTTGCCTTTTGCGTCTTCACCCTTCCTAATCTGGTAAAGTTGTATAATTAATGATTTTAGGAGGCCGGTTCAGATTAAACTGCCTGCCTTTGAATTTTGGCTTCAGCACTTTAACAGCTGTTATGACTTTGGCCGAGTCACTGTCTCTGTTACACGTAAAATGTGATGAAAATAGTAATCTACCTCATTATATGTGTATCTGTAAGAGCACTTTGAATAGCGTCTAACTCATAGCAATATATTACCTCATTTTGTCTAAACTTTGATACATTTTCTGGAGCTACCTGGTCTCTTTTTAAAAAGAAGATCAAATCTCAAAATGAAACGTTTCTTTCCTCTATCCTGTTTTCCTTATGGGCAAAGGCTTTCTCTTTTTCATCCTGCTGATCTCTGTGACACTCAGCATGGCACCCAGTGCACAAAACTACTCAGTAAATGTTGGTTGACTATGTGATCATTACCACTGTCAAATACTGCCTTTCTCTGAGCTCATAACTCATTTATTATTCTCCCATCTCGTAGGTTCTGATGAAAGGTCTGATATTTTGTTAGTTTAGGATTTGAGAAAAGATGTTGTGGTTTTTTCTAAAATTTTCAGAAAAGATTCTGATCAAATCAAGAATAAACCTAAGAAATCTACCAACTTCACATCAAAACTAGTCTGACTTTATATACTATGGAACTTTGTTTTAAGGGAGGATGGGAGAGTGAGAGAGAAAGAAATATACTCTTGACAGTTTGTACAGGCTCTGGGAGGACCACCTTATATATTATATAAAGCATTCTGCACAATATTTAAGTATTAGATGCATCAAAAGAGGTGTCATTTTCCAACAAATTGTAGAAACAATATGGCAATACATGTTGTCATGATAAATTGGCAGTGTGTCATCACTATTGACATATAGCAACTCAATTCCCAATATACCTTTTACAGCACTATACACTAGGAGTTTCAAATAATTTGTAGGATCACAAAATGACTGTTTTCAGATAATAATCCTTAAGAGTAAAGGACACAAAAACTAGCATACTGTATTTCTGAGGTTCTTCGCAGTTTTTAACTCACCATACAAGATGGAAGATATCATTTGAAAAATCTAGAAGATAACGTACATGGACATAATCATATACCTGATACATATGGACTTTAAGAAAACACCACCATATACACACAGATCAATATCTTAAGGAAGGAGAGGCATGCCAACCACCCGTCTCATGGCCAAGACTTCATTGACAAGACATGGATCAACACATGGAGAAGAGGAAGAGCATACAGTTTAATGACAAATTAGCATTTTCTTCTTTTCAATATAGCTCAACATTCTTTCCCCCTCTCTTTTTCCAACTCTCTTCTATTCTTTTCCCATCTCCCTACTCATTTTCTCCAACTTCATTCACGTTTCCATTTCTCCACCTTGGTGTCTCCTCTTTTGAAACAGGTCTCACCACCATTGTGACCTCGTATTCTTGTTGCTCAGAGTGGCCCAGATACTGCTGCTTCATCTAATTATGGGCTGTCTGGGACCATCCAGACTAGAAAAGTGGAACAGAAGAGATAAGAAAATAAATAGATAATTTAGGATGGCTCAATCAGAAGCCAATCCCTGTATTTAACACTGGGAATCCACTTTGCTAAGATCATAAGAAAGTTGTGTTCTGATGGGTTTGTTTATTACTGTTAAAACTGTGTAGTCATTTTGTGGGTAGATAACTATTCTGCAAAGGAATTGGGAAAAAAATAGTATATGAGAATAATGCCTGCCATTTTTTGAGCTCTCCTATGATGTGTAGTCTGAACCACACTTAATCATCAGAACCACCTCACAGGTTGTTTCACTCTGCCAAGTCCAACACATTTATATGTATATTGGAAGGTGTCTATTCTAAGGGGAAACAAAATAAATCAACAAAAAACTTGATTCTAGTCTTAAATGATAATAGCATAAGAAAAAAGACCAAAAACCTTGGGAATTGTTACCTTTGAGACCAGGAACTCTAAGATGGGAGACAGGAAGAAGGCTTTCACTTTTCATTTTGTACATATCTATATTGTTTTAATTTTCTAACCTTATACATGTATCGCTTGAAAAAATGTCAACACGGGTGGGGAAACTATGGTTCAATTCTGTCATTAAAAAAACTGTTGATAAATATTACATGCAAAATTTTAAGAGGTTGTAAAAAAAAAAAAGTACCCAAGTATCACATGCCACGGTAGACTCATGGAAATGCTCAGGTGCTATCACAAGAATCCTCAAGGTCACTTAACAGAACACTGTTGCATGCCACTGTGAGAGTTTAACCTTATTAATTTTGACTATTTAGTTCAATTACATTTTGTGTCATCCTCTCATCCCCATCCCATAGCCTGTCCCAGACCCTCAACAGTGAGGGCTAACATAGCTACAGTTTATGGAGAGCTGACAATACCCAGGCACTAGGCGAAAGCATTTATTATAGTTCCCATTTAAACTTCAAAGCAAGCCTATATGCAAGACTTAAGTATTCACCTTTACGGATGATGAAATGGAGACTTAGAAGGGCTTAGTAACTTGCCAGGGTCACACCTCTAAGAGACAGGAAAGGCAGAATTTGAATACAGTTTCCAGCCAGGTGTGGAGGCTAACACCTATAATCCCAATGACTTGGGAGGCTGAGGCAGGAGGGTCACTTAAGGCCAGGAGTTCGAGGCTGCAGTGAGCTATGATCACCACTGCACTCCAGCCTGGGTGACAGGGTGACACCCTGTCTCAAAAAAATAAAAAAAAAGAATACTAGCTTCCTAGATCCTGCATTCTTGACCATTTTACATACATACTGCCTGGATAAATCAGTTATTTTCCATAATATTAACCTCTAGCCATAGAGATGATTTGGTGCGTTACATTTCTTTCTAAAACCTTTCAAACCAGAACACTGTTTATTTTTCTCCATTTTCAAACTCCTCCATTGATTGTTTTACTTTAATATAATTTTTATATTTTCTAATATGTTATATATAATTCTTTCCTACCTCAGAGTTTATACTGAAAAGTGAATGGGGTCTGTCAGATTTGATGACTTGGAAATTTAAAAAAAATTAGACACACACACAGATAGATAATATTCTCTTGCTAAATGGAAACTTTCAAGGTTTGGAGTTAAGCGAGCACTAAGAAATCGAGTTATGTTCAACAATTATTTGCCTTTCTCTTGCTTCCAATTCAAGATCAATTTCCAACTCCAGCCTTTATTCTGCTTGTCAGATACCCCCAACATGCCATGCACAAAGATAATATAGCTTAGATGATACATGTTTCTACTGCAGTTAATTTATTTTTACTTCAATTCACTAAAATAAAAATATATACCTAAAATAATTAGCATTTATTGATAATACCAGGGAGCTTTCTTTTAAGATAAATGTTTATATTGTCCACATCCATTCTCTCCTACATATATGAACAAATTTCTAGAATTTTTATGCCCTAATTTATTCAAGTTCAAATGTTAAAAATTCAAATTGCATTACAAATGTATATTATTATACATGTAATATAATCCATTATTTGAAATATGAATCAAGGTAACTTTTGCTCAGAATATATCAGTATTAGTTTTGGACATTTGTCGAAATTCGTTAAAAGTAACCTGACCATTACTAAATCAGATCCAGAAGAAATTTTAAGAAATAAGTGTGTTTCATAAAATGTGTGTCAAAGAAAGTTAGGCTATGTTACAACTGTCTACGTACTGGGAACATTAAATTCAGAATGAAAAAGGTAATAAAAGTGGGGAAAACTAGGATCTCAGAAGGAAACATACAGCTAAACTACTTATTCTTGGTCAGAAAAGGGATACATTGTATTTTTAAATCTAATACGCACTTTAGTGATGAGTAAATCAACAGCCTCACATTCCAGCACAAAGATGAATAAAATAAACCACAGCTCTTGGGCAAGCAAACATTCTAACAGCTACTGATAGAAAATTTGATTAAGAAAAATTTGAAAAGAATTTTCCCCTGACATAGTCAAGCTGAATGTCAGCCATAAGCATAATATAGTTCATATCTTTATTAGGGTGTCTGGGAGTCTCAGCCTTCCCAGCTCACCAACAGATGGTTACTCAAAGTGATTATTTGTTGGGTTCTGAGAAATTCAATAAGGAAAAATGTAATTGGAGTCTGTAATCTATTTAGGGGAAAGATAACTAATATAAGCTGGATTAGTGTGTGAGTTAATATATGTTAATGATTTATAATAGTATTTTGTGCAAACTAAACCATCAATAAACATTAATTGTTAATTAATAGTCATAATAGCAGCTCAATTCTATAAGGCTGACCACAAACACATGAGGTGAACTCTAATAAGGAAGAGATGAGTGTGGCCAGTGAGAAGGGAAGGCTTTAAGTGAGGGAAAACTTGGGCTGATTTCTAGAGGTATGTGAGGAAAGAGGAGAGAGGAGACTGCTTGAGAAAGGCACAGATAGAGGGGAGTGGGAGGGAAGACAGGGGATTCATTCAGTCCTACGTTTGGCATACTGGCTCCTTATTCCTTTTGCAGATCACCTTTTTTTTTGGAGTTTTGTAAGAAATATATTTTAAAATTATTTTTTAAATTGACACTATTTTTAATTGACAAACCATAATTGTATACATTCATGGGGTACCAGGTGGCATGACTAAATCAAGCTAATTGACACATCCATCGCCTCGCTTACCTATCACTTCTTTAGTGAGACATTTGAAATTTACTTATTTTGAAATATACATTATTATTGACTAGAGTTCCCCTGCTGTGCAGTGGATCTCAACACTTACTCCTCCTGTCTATCCGAAACTCTGTACGCTTTGATCAATGACTCTCCATTCTCTCTCTGCGCACCCCTTCGGCTGGTGGCAACCACCATTCTACTCTCTCCTCATACGAGTCTGACTTTTTTAGATTCTGCATGTGAGATCATGTGGTATTTGTCTTTCTATGACTGATTTATTTCACTTAGCATAATGTCCTTCAGGTTCATCTGTGTCACAAATGACAGGATCTCCTTTTTAAGGCTGACTAGCTGTCCATCGTGCATATATACCCCATTTTCTTTATCCATTCCTCCAGTGATGGACAGTCAGGTTGATTCCGTATCTTGGCTATTGTGAATCGTGCTGCAGTGAACACAGGAGTGCCGCATATTACCTCTGTAAGTACAGGGCTCCGGTATGATTGTTTGCCTGTAAAAGACGTATATGCTGACTAGAATTAGGATGTGAGGCTTCAATGGTCTATGTGTATTCAGACCAGTGAGGATCTCAAAATGTTAGCAGAGGAAGCTACTTTTTTTTTTTTTTTTTTTTTGAGTCAGAGTCTCACTCTTTTGCCCGGGCTAGAGTGCCGTGGCGTCAGCCTAGCTCACAGCAACCTCAAACTCCTGGGCTCAGGTGATCCTCCTGCCTCAGCCTCCCAAGTAGCTGGGACTACAGGCATGTGCCAACATGCCCGGCTAATTTTTTCCATATATTTTTAGTTGTTTCGTTAATTTCTTTCTATTTTTTAGTAGAGATGGGGTCTTGCTCTTGCTTAGGCTGGTCTCGAACTCCTGAGCTCAAACGATCTGCCCGCCTTGGCCTCCCAGAGAGCTAGGATTATAGGCGTGAGCCACCGTGCCCGGCCAAGGAAGCTGCTTTTCAAAGTAGGCCATGGAGAGCCATCACAGAGCATGGAGCAGAGGAATCCGGACAAAGCATAGTGCAGTGGTTGTAAGTTCAGGATCTAGAGTTAGGAGACCTGGGCTTGAATTTGAGCTGCTCTCTTATTAGCTGTGTGACTCTGCCTAGCTGCTTAAGATCTCAGAGCTTTAGTGTTCTTATTTGTAAATGGAGATAACAATAATACCTACCTTAATCTGTGTGCAACTGCAGGTAAAGGGCTGAGCACACTTCCTGTCACATAGTAGACAATCTCAGTAAATGCCAGCTGTCATTCCCAGGAGGCTAGGTTCTCGGTGACAAAGCCTATGTGGGTGCAGTTACAGAGGCAGGGAAGCGGGGAGGAGCAGGCCATTCTAATATTCGTAGGAGGTATGTCCACTGGGACACCTGGACTTCAACAAGACTTTGAGCTCAACGATAATCCAAGTTATAAAGTTCAAAATAGGTTAGACCAGCTTTCTAAGCATAGAAATTTGGCAACCTAAAATGATTTCAATATGGAATTATCACATCAGTGTGTCATTATGATATTATACCTCCTTCCCTCCCTCTTAAATTACCCTTATTCTGATACCAAAGCAAGAGTTTAAGGGCTCAGGTGAGTGTCAAAAATCTTAGACTTAATCAGAAGTGACTTCAGTAGGCTTAGAAAATACCACTTTGTAGGAAGAAAGAAACCAAAAAACCCCCAAACCAACAGACATTTACCAAAGACTGCCAAATAGGTAAACATCTTAATTGCAGAGAAGATTCAGTTATAGGCCAAACTTTTTATAGGACCTTTTCTGTGTGTTTAATGTGGCAATGACCACCGATGTCCCTTGAAGTATAGTAATACACATTTGTGCCTCCCCTACCCCTACCCTGCTCTTGGAGTTCCAGAAGGGCAGATCTGAAATCACATCTATCCTTGTATTGCCCACCGTTATTGAACGAGTAGATATTCCATTATTTGTTGAACCGAAATGATTCATGAAACTGGTCACTCCAAATGAAGGGCTGTGTTGGGACACTGAACTTCAGTGTGGTTAGGCTTATTTTCTACAAAACTATTTTTCCAACATATAAAGAGTTTTGAATTAAGAGAATTTGTTTAAATGCTACAGTGGACGTTTCAATCAAAACCATCTCCTTAACTGAGTATCTAGACAACAGGGAAACGTAAAGATTTCAAAACTATGTAGCTATTGGGTAGATTTGAATCATTGTGCTTTGTGCAACTGAAATGCTATCTTTGGATGAGCTTTGGGCTGGGAGTTTAAAGTCCTGGGTCCTAGTCTTGCTTCTGTCACTCGACATTCCTGTCACTGCCAACAACTATAAAATAGTGAAAAGTCTATCCACATGGTTGCTTCTTCAGAGATATAAGTATATAAAAGAATGATTCAGTGCAAAGAAAATAGGTGTTATTTGATAGTTCATCTTTTTCTTAGATTTGAAATGTTATAAAGATAGGATTTTATTTTTGGGTGAGAAAATGAAAACATTTTAGGGTGGTTTTACACATAGCAATTTGTTCTCAGTCATTTATCTGTCCTAAAGAACATCTGTTTAAGTTGACAATACTGGGAGAACAAAGGAAAGTGTAGCCAAGAAAAGCAAAGACACTGGAAGAGGATATGACCAAAGCCTTTGAAACAACAAACCAAAGCAGCTAATAAAGCTATTCTTCTAAAACTTCAGCCTGGACTGCAAAAGACACACAGATGGAATATGCTTTTTATACACACAGTTCTTTACGTAAAACAAGGCTGTGATTAAAAAAAAAATGGCTAAATGCTGAAATGAGTGATGAAGATTGAATCTTCACTGTTAAAAGAATTTAGCATCTTTTCATATTGGTAGCAATACATCATTTTAGTTACCCCAGTAACTTGACACCATAAAGTAAAATGGGCTTCTTCAGATATTTATCTTAATATCTTATTTAGATATTTATCTTAATATCATTTAATGTTATAGTGATGTTTTGTGGTGATATAGCAAATAAGCAAATATTGAAAGGTTCTTTTCTTTTTTAAAAGAAGAATATTTGGGAATAACAATCATCAAATAATCACATTTCTGAATTTTAAAAAAATCCAAACTAGTACAAGAGAAGATTAATAAGTTTCATTCCAGTTAATCCCTGTGATAAAAATATTTGCGTTTTCAGTGTGTTAAACAGAAGAGTTTATAGGTCAAACGATGTGCAAATCCTCTTACTATGCACATAATTTAAGAGTATAGTCACAACCCACGTTTGAAATGTTTTGTTTTACTATTAATATATAGTCATTGTGCTTCCCGACCCACCTCCACACCCTCTCTCCAAAAAAAAAAAAAAAAAAAAGTTTAACAAGTTTGTGTTAGGTAACCAAAGGCAGGCGGTCTCTGAAAGGAAAGATAAAGCGTATTTCGTGTTTCCCACCACTTTTCTTCTCTTGAGGGGAAACAGGGAAGAGGATGGGGGACAGACACCCACAAGTTCTGAATCAAGTAACAAAATACACATCACTGTGAAGCTAATAACCAGATGACATGTAATTACTAGAGACAGCTGGATGTCCCCAGACGTCGCTGAGAAGTAGGACAGCTGGAATAAATGTTAGCGCCGTTTCTTGACAGGGCTCGAGGATCTGAATAGGTTTCCCAGACCTCCCTTGGGAATTATAAAACACCAGTCATGCCTTCGGATCAAATCATTCACACCCCCACCGGACTGCGAGCTACAAAGCATTCCTGAAATGCTGCCGCGCCGTCTCTCTCCTGCGGAATTCGAGGGAGGAAGAGAGAGGAGAGGGGAGGGGGGGAGAGAGAGAGCAGCGGGGAGAGATCGGGCGCCGCGGAAAGAGTCGAAGCCACGAGACGGTCCGTGTGCAAGCTGCGGAAAACCGTTCCCACTCGAGCTCGTCCCCGCGAGGGGATGTGCGGGCTGCGCGCCTCGCGCCCCCGCGGGTCCCGGCGCGATACTCACTGGGCTGAGCCAGCTTTGCCCTCTCTCTTCCCGAGCGCTTTCGCAGGCTTCGCGTCGTCCACATCTTGCTGTAGCTCGGTCATCGGGGCCGCGTCCGGAGGGCGCCCCGCGACCTCCGCGCCCCCGGCTGCGCCCGCCCGGCCCCGCGCCCGCCCGGCCCCGCGCCCGCCGCCGCCGCCGCCGCCGCCCGGCGCGTGCAGGCGGCCGAGCTCGCGGGCCGCCGGCCTGGACTCGCGCGAGCCGGCGCGATTGGCCCGACCCGGCTGCGAGGGCCGCGGGGGCGGGAAGGGGAGGGTCGAAGCGAAGTGACAGCCTCCGTCCCCAACCCAGGAGGCAGAGGAAGGGAAAGAGGAAACCTGTTGAACGAGTCTTTCTGGGAGAGGAAGCTAATTGGCCAGGCAGGTGAGACATTTGCTTGGGAAGGCACAGTATATTTAGCCTGCCGGTAAACTGGGCTTTTTTTGGGTTTTGGTTGTTTCCTACCCGACGGTCGCAGGGGAACTTTCGAGCAGGGCAGCGGCCGTAGGTGAGGGAAGGAGCCACGGCCCAGCGGGACTCCGCCACGCTGTGCGCCGCGCGGGCTGGCCGCGCCCGCCTAAGTCTCCCAGACAGGATGTTGCCCCACTGAGGACTCGCCTCGCGCTTAGACAGTACGTCTGCCCAGTTTTTTATGTGTGAATAACAAAGATAATAAGTAGCTGCCTTTAGCGGTTGCCCGGTTAACGCTTCCTAGTTCTGTGGGGGCGGGCTGGGAAGGAAGAGAAGCAATCGTCGAAGCCTCATCAGCGCCTTGTTTACTATGCACCCACATACCACGAATGCCTCGTCCACCTTTTGGTGAGATTTCGACTTGCTGGTTCCGACTAAGGTTTTGCATTTGAAGCATCCATTCATTCACTCATTCCACAAATTTTTGAGAGGCAACATCGCTACACATAGCAAATAACATTTGTGTTGGTGGTTTATTAATTTGCTATAGAGTAGTTAAGAGTAAGAAAACCTTATTGTCGGAAGCCTATCTTGGGATACAGATGAGGCTGTCAACCTCCCCAGTTCTGGGTAGTGAAGCTTTCCTCAAATCCTAGGTGTCCTCTAAGCCGTCACCACTACAGAGGTCAGACTGACTCCTCACCGCCCCCCCCCAAGTAATTTTTTATTGTGGTAAAATATACTTAACAATAGTTATCATTTTAAGCATTGGCGAGTGTATAATTCAGTAGCATTAATACATTTACAATGTTGTGTAAACATCACCACTATCTATACCCAAAACTTTATCATTCCCAACATAAGCTTCCATTAAATAGTGACTCCCAACTCATTAAACAATAAGGCCCTCTTCCCGCCTCCTCCCAGCCCCTGGTAACATCTGTTCTACTTTCTGTCTCTAGGTATCTGTCTATTCTAGATATCTCACATACGTGGAATCGCACAATATTTTTCTTTTGTGTCTGGCTTATTTCCTTCAGCATAATGTTTTCAAGGTCCCTCCATGTGGTAGCATATAATCAAAATTTCATTCCTTTTTTTGGCTGAATAGTGTTACATTGTATGGATATACCACATTTTGTTTATCCATTTATCTGTTGATGGACATTTGGGTTGTTTCTACCTTTTGTCTATTGTGAATGATGCTACTATAAACACGGGTGTACAGATATCTGTTCGAGCCCCTGCTTTCAGTTCTTTGGATATATGCCTAGGAATAGACTTGCTGGGTCATACGTATGATATTCTATGTTTAACCTCTTGAGAAAGTGTGATCAGGCCTCTTTTGGTGCATGAGTGAGGGCAAGTGTTCAGAGTGGCCCTGGCATGGGCTCACAGCTCAATTAAAGAGCACTCAGGGACCCTGAACTGGTTCGAAGTTCTTTAGTGTATGGGATGAGGACTTCCCATGGAGTGGTTTTACGTGAGAAAGAGTAGGAGCAGTTGAGGGGAAAGGTGCGGCAGGTGGGGAAAATAGCAGATGGTCTTTTCCCAGAGTGAGAGGAGTTAGAAAGGAACGAGTACACTATATTATTTTACCTACTGATGTTTGCTTACGTTTAAAAGACATCCATCAAACAGCTGCCTGATTTATTTATTTTGGGGGCTATTATACAATAAAATGGCACACAGTATTTAAAAGGCAGCAGCAGACAATAGTGGAAGTATCATTGCTGTGTGACAAAATCAAGATGTATGATTATGCCTAACATATATTTTAGGAGGCCCTTTCATATTGCACCAATAAGAGACCTTAGTTTTCTTCCTCTAAGCCTCTGGGAATCTACATTTTTGCTCTAATATAAAAAAAAAGACTTCTAGCTGATACTTTTTCCAGTTATTGAAACAGCTTTGGGAGAAAATGCCTAACATTTCATGTTCAAGGAAGTGGGAGCTTCTGTTCAAATAGCTTAGAATATTGGTAAGATGTTGGCTTCTTTTTAACATTGATCAGATGCAACATGTGTCTGTCCTAGGCTTGGGGGAAAAGTTCAAATAATGAGTTTGGAGATTAGAGTGGAAATTTTGTTGCAATGTATGGCCAAATACCTAATAGTGTCATGTGGCAGGGTGTTTGTTAGGCAATGTAAATATAGGTAATGTATCTTCACGTGCCTGTAATTTTATCACTGTGCCTGTCCATATTATCTGATGACATGTTTTATTTATTTATTTATTTATTTATTTATTTATTTTTATTTTATTTTTTTTGAGACAGAGTCTCGCTGTCTTGCCTGGGGCGAGTGCCGTGGCGTCAGCCTAGCTCACAGCAACCTCAAACTCCTGGGCTCAAGCAATCCTACTGTCTCAGCCTCCTGAGTAGCTGGTACTACAGGCATGCGCCACTATGCCTGGCTGATTTTTTCTATATATATTTTTAGCTGTCCAATTAATTTCTTTCTATTTTTGGTAGAGACGGGGTCTCGCTCTTGCTCAGGCCGGTCTCGAACTCCTGAGCTCAGAACGATCCGCCCGCCTCAGCCTCCCAGAGTGCTAGGATTACAGGCGTGAGCCACCGCGCCCGGCCTTGATGACATGTTTTAGAAGATATTGACCTTATCAAGATGAAAACTGGAAGCTCTGTAATAACTTAAGTATGTGTGATATTTTATAAGTCATAGAATTCCAGGAACACTTATCAGACCATTCCTCTTTTCAGTTAAGGTCAATATCCAAAGGAGAAAATGGGAAAACAATTGAGAGTTCAGAAGAAAGCCATATGGTAATATTGAAGAACTTAATTCTAAGACCTTTTTTTTTTTTTTTGAGACTGAGTCTCACTGTGTTGCCCAGGCTAGAGTGCCGTGGTGTCAGCCTAGCTCACAGCAACCTCAAACTCCTGGGCTCAAGGGATCCTCTTGCCTCAGCCTCCCGAGCAGCTGGGACTACAGGCATGCGCCACCAGGCCCGGCTAATTTTTTCTATATATATTTTTAGTTGTCCAGGTAATTTCTATTTTTTTAGTGGAGACGGGTGTCTCGCTCTTGCTCAGGCTGATCTCGAACTCCTGAGCTCAAGCAATCCTCCCTTCTGGGCCTCCCAGAGTGCTAGGATTACAGGCGTGAGCCACCATGCCCAGCCAATTCTAAAACTTTTTTTAAAAAGTTGTAAGAATGAAAGTTGAGAAGCATTACCTGAAGGAGCACCTTTATTAAATGATTTATGCCAAATACGAGGGAAATGAATACAACCACTAAACACTTGAATGGGAATGTATTGTAGACTCTGGAATCTCCTACCCTGGAAGTCTTTGAAAGTAAGATTTAAAAAAAATCAGTAGGGTGGTTTAAAATGATTTAAACCAGTATTTCCCAAGCCAAGTGATACTGTAGATTGGGACATTTGAAATACTCTATTTCTGTCCCTGGAGATGAAGCAAGCACCAAGCTTAGCACTTGTTTCGAGAGGACTAGGCAAGACTGGCAGGGGCTTACTGGTCTAGGGGTCAAAGGGTAGTTGGAAAATAGTACTATAAATCTGGTTCAGTGAGAAAGCAGAAGAAATAAAAAACTCTTCCAGCTCAATACTTGTTTGAAAAATTGAGATATATGATGCCACATAAACAATAAATTAAAATCTATCCCAAAGTTTTAAAATACACATCTGTTTTTATATAGTAAGTATTACAGATCACAACATGTGAAGAGGGAAGGCCTCTGAGACCACCCACTGCAGTGGTTGTCAGCCTGGGTTCCGAGGGAGTCCAGGGCTCTGTGGTCTAGCGAGGCCAGGGCCTGGCACTTGAACTTCGAACTTCTGACCGCAGCACCTGTCTCTTTCCACTGCTCCAACACAGGGTCTCCTGCTTCAGTTGGAACTCTTCCAGTGTATCTGTTTCACCTATTTGTGTTCTGTCTTAATTTCTATTTGGCCTGCCACATTCTAAACAAAATGTAAAAATCAAATCCCCACCATCATTTTTCAATAAAGAGCCTGAGCTACGGGGAGTTTACTGAGTTGGCCAAAATTACAGTGGTCCCATGATGATGAAGATCCAGTTTTCCTGACTTCCAGTGGAGTGCTCGTAGGGTTGTAGGTGAATAGTGCAAAATGCATAGTTTTTACACATGCCTTGTAGGAGAGTGTGCTGGGGAGAAAGGCCAAGGACCTTCAGGTGTGAGTATAATGTTTGTGGGGAAAGAAATGTTTGAATATAGAGGTATCTTTGGTGGCTACGTTTTGCAGTTATCTATTGCTGCCCTAACTAACCACATCAAAACTTGGTGGCTTAAAATAATGTATTATTACCTTTCGGGATTCTGAGAGTTGATGGGGCTCAGCTGGATGGTTGTTACTTGTTGTCTCTAATGCATTTGCAGTCACATAGAGCCCAGGGCACTTGAAGACCCAGCTGAGCTGGATATGCAAGATCAAATTTTTAATCACAGGTCTGGTGCTTCAGCTGGGATTGCTGGAAGAGCTGAGGGCCATTTCGGTCTCTGTGTGGCGCTCCACATGGCTAGCTTTGACTTCCATACAGCACAGTGGTCTCAGTATAGTTGGTTTTTTTACTTGTTGGCTGACTTCCCTCAGACCATATGTCCTGGAACTCCAAGGTAGAATCTGCAAGGCATTCCCGTAGCACTGGAGGTCATGCAGATTCACCTATGTACGTTCTGGGGGTCAAAGGTGAGCCACAGGGCCAGCCCAGATTCTAGGCGAGAGGACCGCACAAGATATAAATACCAGGAGGTGCAGTTCACCGAGGGCCATCTTGGGAGACCAGATACCACAGTACAGATAATAGATTAGGCCCTCTGACTATAGATACTTTGTCACTGGAGGTGTTTAAATGGACATTTGTAACAGCACTGTTCTAAATGCATGAGATATGGAAATGAACAAAGCAGGCAAAACCTGTGCTGTTGTGGCCCTTATATTCTAGTGGGAGAGACCAAAAATTTTAAAAATACATACGTAACACAGTTTCAATAGATAAGAGATATAGGGCCTGATCGATGTGGTGACATCATGCTCTCCCGGACCTTAAGCTGCATGTCAGGCAAGGGACCGGCCATTCCTGGCGAATGGGCGGTGGATGGGAGGCAGGGGGTGCAGAATTTTTTTTTCTTTTTTTTTTAAATAAAAAAAAAATAGATAAGAGATATAAAGAAAATAAAATAGAAAAGGCTAGAGTGACGGAGGCCTATTTACATGGGATGATCAGGGAAGCTTCTTTGAGAGGTGACATCTTGGCTGAGCCTTGAATGAGGAGGAAGAAGCCATGTGAAGTCTGCTTGCAAAGCTTGCCGGCACAGCTTGCTGGGGGAATGGCAAAGGTAAAGACCCTGGGGCAAGATTGCACTTGGCACATTTAGCGACAGCAAGAAGGCCACTGTTCCCTGTGCTGGAGTATCGGGAGGCAGGAGAGGGTTGTTGGGGGAAGGCTAGTGTCTCACAGAGGTTATATCTTTTCTGTCCATTTCTTTATTATCTGTCCTCTCCCACAAGAATGGAATCTTTTCAGAAACAAAGACCTTATCTTTCATGTTCACCACTGTATCCACAGAGCTTGGTTCATGTTAGATACTCAATAAATATTTATTGAGTGACTGAATTGTTGGTTGTTTCTAACCCCTACTCCCGTGGAACTCTAACTGACCTGGGAAGTTCTAATGTTGAATAATACTGGCCTTTTTTTTTTTTTCTACTTTACAGGAAAAAAAGAGTGAATGAAAAAGAAATAGAACAAAATCCTTTCCCTCTCCCCGACTTAAAAAAGAAAACCTTTAGCGCATGCTGTTTATCACATATCTGCTAGTTGAGTGCAAGTGCCCCGAACACATCAGAGAGGTCCTGTGACTCCCCAACAGTCTAGCTCTGGAGCAAGTCCAAGAATCACTGTTTATAATCCACAGGCAACAATTCAGAGTTATGGAATCTCTCATATTTTCTTAGAGAAACATTCATACAGAGGCTTCCTTTCCTTGTTTTGGGAACTAATTGTAACACCATCAATATTAGGACTGGCCTTTCTCTTTCTTGCCACCATGATTTGGCATGTTCTGTTTTTCTCCCTATGAAATGTTTTGACGATGCAGTTCATGCCTTGCAAGCGACCCATTGTTTTGAAGCAGTTCATGTTTAATCGTGGTTAAAGTAGTTTCTGCAGATTACATGTTTTCTATCACTTACAGTGCATACTTTTTATTGCTTATTCTGACTTTTCATTCTTTTTAAAATACATTTTCATTTCCTTTTTTGACAATTTCTATTAGTATTTTGTTATCTTCTCTTTTGATCTTTTCTCTGTGTAGCACTATTCATTTTTAAAAATCATTTCCAACAAATAAGGTGAAACAAGGAAGGAAAATGGGAACAAGAGAGAAAGGAACGCAGAAGATTCCTCAGGCAAATAAGAAGTTTTTCTATTTCTCCCAAGTTGCTACAGATTTACTTTCATTTTTTGGTTGAATCTTATTTATTTGAGGCAAATTGTGCAGTCCACCCTTCTGCCGGCCCTCCCTGCCTTCCTCTGCCTTTCCTTCCTTCCTGTTTTCCTTCCTTCCTTCCAACAAACATTTTTTGGATGACTTTTATGTGCCAGGCTGTATCCTGGGTGATGGTGATATAAAAATAAATAAGCACCATATTTGCTCTAAGTGAGTTTGCAGCCCAGTAGGAGAAACATATCAATAAACAGATATTTACAAAACATACATACATAGAACCCTAGTCAAAAACTGTCATGCTCTTATATCATACTTGGAAGTTAGTGCCAGGTAACACTATGGTATCAAATGGTAAGAAGGGGAAAGGGATGGCCATTTGATGCTTCGTATTCTCCTGTTTGGGGTCACACACAAGCCACCCTCTCCGCCCCATCCCCCTGCCATATCCGTACAACTTTTAGAAAAGGCCCTAGGCTGAAAATCCAAAGAACTGGGCTCTAGTCCAAGCTTTGTGCTTTGTGCTGGAATGTTATTCTATTAATGGAACACAGCACTAAAGTAAGAGAACTGCTGGCCCTAAGGAAAGGACCTTAGACCACACAGTTAGAGCAATATCACTTCTTTCTGCCTTTACATAGACAAACTATATGAATGAGGGGCGAAAACTTTTTACATAGAAATGTATAAACCAATTGCAATATATTTCAATAATTTTCACGAAGAGAAAATACTTATCGAAATCTATTCACCTGACAGGGTAAATGCATTTACTCTCTTCCTATAGGGCTTTATACTTGGCATTAGTTTCTACTTTTAAAAGCATACCAGATGAAAACAGAACATTTCCCTGATGGTTAAGATCACAGACTAATTAAAATCAAAATTAAGTTTTTATTTTTAGTAGTAGTCGAAGAAATCAAATTCAAAATTCATCTTTATTCTGTATCAACAAATACATAATAAGTTCTCTAATAAGACACATATCAGAGGGTGATTCAGACATTGGAAATGTTTGCTCTTATAGAATCCGAAGCCCCCAGGTCTTGAAAAAATAAATGTATAAATATGTAGTGACACTATAAAGAAGCAGGTGACAAGAGCTGGTGGGGATAGTCTTGGTTCCTGGCTGCTCAGTTGTACTCCCCAGGTGGCCCTACAGTATTTACTTTTATGCTCTTGGGTTGGTTTGTGGCATCCTTTCAGTAAACAACTCTTCTTGTTTGAGTTAGTTGAGTGAGTTGTACTGGCAGTGAGAGAGCCCTGACTGGAGGGTAGAATAAGGGAATGGTTAAGAGTCAGACTGAGCTGAGAACCCTGTTACGCGTTTTACTACCTTGGACAAGTGACTTACCTTCTCTAAGCCTCAATTTCCTCATCTGGGGGCAGAAAATGTGTTTAGCAGTAGCATCTATTTTATAGAATCATTGGGCATATAAAGAGATAATGTGTATAAAGGACTTAGCACAGCATACCAGACACATAGTGAGTCTTCCATTCACATAAATTGCTGGTTATCATCATTACCACATTATTATTGACCAGAGTATTATTGTAACGAATCGAGGATAGTGCCCTCCCTTAGTTCATCAGCCCTCAGTATTTAATGGCAGCCCACAGTATGTGAAGTAGTGTGTCACTTGCTAGAGGGAGTTACTAAGGAGTTACAAGATGTGACCACTGTCCCCCTCTGAATCCTCAACCTATTTAGGCTGATTTCTTGTCAGAAGTTAAGGCTGCATCCTTAGATCAGAGATGTGGATATGTTTAGATTGCTAGATCTCAGCCATAATCTCTCATGTCTCCTTGTTTGTTTTCCTCTCTCAGAAGTCTTTGTCACCACAAACGCTTTAGCTTAATTAGCAAAAGAGTCATCAGACTTTAAGAGTTAATCAGTACACACTCCCGTGGAGTGGAGGCTTGTGACAATTAGGGTGACTATATGTCCTGGTGTGCTTGGGACAGACCTGATTTTTCGTCCTGCTGTTCTGGCATAATTGTAACAGAGTTCCCTTTCAGTCTCAAAAGGTGTATCTGTTCGTAAAACGTATGGGTAGCCAATCTATAGTATTGACCAAATTATATTGTTTAGTCATCTAATGAGCCAAAATCTTGTATCTGATTGCCTTGCTGCTCAGTAGGCTACTCTCTGTCACTCATTATACTCCCAATGTCTGGTTTGAAATTTATCGGAAGAGTGAGACAAAAACAAATGTATGCCAGAATGTCAAATGATCACAATTACTAGACAAACAACTCAAGCTCACACTCCACTGATGGCAAATCAGCGGCATCTCTTTATGCACAAAGCTGATAGCCTCATGACCCAGTCAAGAGTTTGGGTCTGACCAATTTATTGCTATTACTTATCTCGGCTTTATTAACCACAAGGCAGAATTTTTGTTCAGACCTCATTGAGTCACACTTACATTGACATAGAGGTTGCAAACAGCCTGACTTAATTCTCTAGATGCTTTCTTCACCTGTTTTGCTCTAGAAGAAAAAAAATCATCAGTAATCTGACTCTTCTACAGTAAGAACTTAAAGGCTGCCTCTCTTAAACCCCCAGCTATGGTTTTTAGTTTATCACCCAGTGAGCTAATTCCTTAGAGCCTTGGGTATCTAATGGTTACCAAACTTCCAATGAGTAAGCTCTGCAGTGAAAAAAACTCTAGTGCACAACATAAAACATAAGAAAATTTGATTTAGGATTCCTTTACTTTTTCATTTATTGTTTTCTGTTTTTGTTACCTGCTCTGTTTAAAAATATGGATAGTGATTATCCTGGGGATATGGACTGAAAAGGGGCAAAGGACTTTCGGGGTGCTAGAAATGTTCTGTGTATCAGTTGGGGTGGTGGTTAGTTACATGGGTGTGTGCATACGTAAAAACTCATGGAGTGTGACTTACATTAATATATGTAAGTTAGCCTCAATTTTAAAAAGTAACAAGAAAAGAAAAGCCTTAAATCTCTTTAGTGAGAGTTGGTAAAAAAAAATGTATTCTGAGTTAGTAAAGTAACAGAAAAAAGAAACAAAACACCAACATAAATATCTCTTCTTTCTCTTGGATACCAATATGATTTTGTCTCTTTATGTACTCTTTTCTCTGGATAAATGCCTCATTATCTCTATCTTTACTTAATTTTGACAATAAAACTTCAAATTATGACAAAAGTTTTTGGATATGACTTTTTCTGCCCACTTTAATTCACGTATTTATTTTAGTGTATAACATCATAAAGTTTTAAATTCTTGACTATGCATTTCTTTGGTTTTCTATAACCTATGACCTATCTATTGAAAAATTCCTAGGCTGTATCAGTCATGGTTTATGAATAGTAGGTATCTTCCCCACTTGGTTCCTAGTTTATCATGTGGCTATTTAATAAGTCAGTTAAATTGTATAATCAAAAGAATCAAGAGGAGAAAAGAGTATTTTAATGTAAAATAGCTGCCTGGCAACTTAAAGGCTTTCCAGATTAAAAAAAAATGTTTGATGCTTTCAAAGATCATATCTTTTTCTTTCTGTCTATCTTCAAAGGGTATTCTAATAATGTGTAGCCAACCATAGAGTGATCTGGTTCACTGGATTTAGGTGAGCTTAAGTTCAAGAACTGAGATTATATGCAATTAAAGAGAAAGGAAGGGGTAAGAGGAGAGTAAATTCATTGCTTCCCCCCGTCCCCCAAAGATGAGGTCTCGCTGTGTTGCCCAGGCTGGTATTGAACTCCTACTCTCAAGCAATCCTTTTGTCTCAGCCTCCCAAGTCACTGGGATTACAGGTGTGAGCTACCATACCCAGCTAATCGAATGCTTCCTGTGTGCCAGCCACTGTGCCTAGCACAGATTATTTAACCTTCACAACAACCCTATGAGGATTGTCTCATTGCATCAATAAGAAACTTAGGTACAGAAAAGGTAAACTCACCTAAGATGACAGAACTAATAATTTAGTTGTGTTGTTTTCCAAAGCTTGCTGTTTTTCCACAATGTCCTATCCGTGGTGATGCCACAAGAGGTAAATTAAGAAGTGATTAAGGCTGGGCATGGTGGCTCACGCCTGTAATCCTAGCACTCTGGGAGGCCCAGAAGGGAGGATTGCTTGAGCTCAGGGAGTTCGAGATCAGCCTGAGCAAGAGCGAGACCCCTTCTCTACTAAAAATAGAAAGAAATTAGCTGGACAACTAAAAATAGAAAAAATTAGCCAGGCACGGTGGCACATGCCTGTAGTCCCAGCTACTCAGGAGGCTGAGGCAGAAGGATTGCTGGAGCCCAGGAGTCTGAGGTTGCTGTGAGCTAGGCTGATGCCACGGCACTCTAGCCTGGGCAACAGGGTGAGACTCTGTCTCAAAAAAAAAAATAAAAAAAAAAAAGAAGTGATTAAAAGATTGAAAGGGATTTTAGTGATAATCTCATCAATACCACTTATTTGGAGATAAGGAAACAGGTTCTAGGGAGCAACATACAACACATGGGCAACGTACAACTCAACTACCAGTTCCTCTTAGGAGCTTCTTCTACTTCTCTTCCTACCTCCTCACCTCATCCTCCCCCCCATCATGGTCAGAATTAAAATCTTTTGCATACTGTATTATGGTTAGTCAGGAGCGAGTGGCCTCTACAACAGATACATGAAAAAATGCTCAACATTATTAGTCATCAGAGAAATGCAAATCAAAACTGCAATGATATATCATCTCACCGCAGTTAAAATGGCTTTTATCAAAAAGACAGGCAATAATGAATGATGGAGAGGATGTGGAGAAAGGGGAACCCTCATACACTGTTAGAGGGAATGTAAATTAGTATAACCACCATGGAGAACAGTATGGAGGTTCCTCAAAAAGCTGAAAATAGAACTACCATATGACCCAGCAATCCCGCCACTGGCTATATATCCAAAGGAGGGGAATTCAGTATATCAAAAAGATATCTGTACTCCCATGTTTATTGCAGCACTATTCACAATAGCCAAGAATTGGAATCAACCTAAGTGTCCATCAATGGATGAATGGATGAAGAAACTGTGGTACATATATACAATGGAATATTGTATAGCCACACACAAAAAGAATGAAATCCTGTCATTTGCAACAACACAGGTGGAACTGGTGAACATTATGTGAAGTGAAATAAGCTAAGCACAGAAAGACAAATTTCCCGTGTTCTCACCCATACGTGGGAGCTAAATATTAAAAACACTTTAACTCATGGACATGGAGAGTAGAATGATGGTTACCAGAGACTGGGAAGGGTAGCAGGGAGGGGTGGATGAAGTGGGGATGTTTAATGGGTGCAAAAATATAGTTAGATAGAACAAACAATATTTAATAGCACAACAAAGTGACCGTAATCAACAATAAGTTAGGATATATGTTAAAATAGCTGAAAGAGTGGAAATGGAATGTTCCTGACACAAAGAAATGATAAACCCCTGAGGTGATGGATACCCTAATTACCCTGATTTGATTAATTCACATTGTGTGCCTATATCAAAACATCACATGTTTCCCTATAAAGATATACAACCCTTATGTACCTATAATAATTAAAAATTAAAAATTTTTTTTAAAAAGTCAGTGGCCCGTGGAACCTGGATTTAAATCCCTGATCTACCACTTATGAGTTGTGCAACCTTGAATAAGTTATTTAACCTCTCTGAGCTTTACTTTCCTCAGTATAAAAAGGGAGAGAGTCATAGCGGTCATGATAATTAAATGAATTAAGGCATAAGAGCCCTTAGAATAGGGTGTAACATGTAAAAAGTATCTTATGAGGACTGGCAATTAGTTTTTGTTACTATGCTGCATAATATTAATACTTTTCTCTTGATTTCTGGTTACAGGGGTACAGGCTTCTGTCGTGGTTGACATGGAGATGGTGTCTTGCATGTCTTTGTAACGCAGTCCTCTTTCTCTCCTCCCCTCAGCACTGCAATCAGTGCTTAACAATTCTAGACACTGAGCAAAGGCCTATCGGATTGATTTGGTTTTCCCACTTAATGACTTTCCAAATGTTCCACATTTTCCAAGTTTCCCATTAAAGACTCTGTCAAGTACAGAATTCAAGCCTCCCAGACCTTAATTTGCTATTCTTGAGGATCCTAATTATTGATTTCCGGGCTGGCATTTTCCCCCTCTGTTCCCCATTTCTTTTTGAAATCTGAAAGTATGGAGGTAGTTGCAATGCCCATGATTCCATTCAGGAATTAATTATTTCCTCATTGTTCCTTGAGAACAATGAGCGTGGCCTGACGTTTGATCTTGGCATTATGTAGTTGGTGCACACCGGCCTGATGTAACAGGTAATCCTAACATGCTCTTCCCCCGCAGCTTCCCATGTTCCTCGACACTGGTAGCTTCAACCCCCCTACCAGTTGCACAAGGAAAATAAGGGCTGTAGCCTTTTTTGCTTTCCTTGGCATTTCCCCTCTCTAGCAAATATTGCCATCACAAAAAGGGCAGGTTTAACTCCAAGGTTTCCTTTCCTCGGGTTGTGTTGAGACTGTGCAATCCTGGGATTTCCTGATCTCAGGGAAGGTAGCTATTGTTTTTTGATTTCCACTCAGAGAACTTAACCTCAGCATTTCAATAGCACCAGACTATTGTTTTCAAAAGTATGGTAAGTAGAACTTTGTGACAAGCTTTCTAAAATTATGGACCATAGATATCAGACTTTAGCATTCCATTCTCTTTTGGCAAAGTTGTGGATTTCTTGTTTTTTAGACCCACAAATTTCTTCTGCATTATTCTAAGACTCAAATATTGTTCAGCATCTAATATTTGGAAATATGGTGCTATTATTCCACTGTGAACTTTGTAAATTGTTCTTTTCCTGATAGTCTCTTCCTTATTAGCAGAATATGGGGGATAAATGTATGTATTTAGAAAATGTCTCTGAACTTTGCTAAGGTTTAGAGACTTTTGTGTTACTAAAGTCAGACTTTTAGTGTGTCAGACTCTATTTCTGGAGATATAAGTTGCCTTTAAGTAAGACAAAACTCAGCATAGTAAAGTTTTGATGTGTAAAGTTACGACCAAAAATTTAACCTTATTGAATACTTACTTTTACATTGAGATGACTTTACTTTAAACTGTATTACATTTTTTCCCCTGCTATCCTTTCCTGAGAGTTTAAACTTTGTAAAGCTTGGTTCATTGTTATTTTTGTGAGCCCTTTATTCCTAGTGCATATTATAAGTACTCAATAAATGCTTCTTGAATAATACATGATGACAATTAATTAGGGAAAAACACTGCGTATTTCAGGCAACATTCAACTTACAAATGCATTATGTTTTAAATGGCATTTTGTAATTCATTATTGGAGATGCAAAATATATTTTTCCACATAAAGAGTAATATGAAAAGAACTTAGGTCCCTAGGTTTGCTCATAAAATGAGCTTATCCTGTAAATTCTACTGTTTTAGCTAATCCAGGAGCAAACTTTTCTAGGTTGGCTTGGGAATCAAATCATTATTTTAAAGCTTATTTATATGGAGAAAGCACTTCTTATCCCAAGGTGACTTTTCCAAAGAATTCAAAAATAGATTTCCTTGTATATAGTCTCTTTCCTGGCTGAATGTTAGTCAAATGGTATCCAGAGAGATGAGGATCTGGCTGCTCAAGGGGGAAATATTGTGTTCTCCTGGGCTTTGGAAAGACTCTGCCCTAACTCCTGGCTCCATGAAAGTACTCTCCTCTCATTAAATCCCCCCATGAAATTATGAGGACTTCTAATTCCTTATGTAACCTTCTCCTTTTAGCCATACATCCTGCATAATTACCTCAGCCTCTGAGGAAAATAGTGAAGGGAAACTCTAGAACTAATTTTTAAGTTACTACAGATTCCTAGGCCTTTATCCAAAACTCATAGGGCCAGATATGATTTGGAATTGAGAGATATTTTTGGGCTTTAGAAAGGTAATATGATACGTATGTTACATATTACATAATGTTCCTGGCCTGTAATTCAACACAATAATATTTCTTTGGCTAAATGTATGACTATTCCTACTAAATCAGAAAAATAAGCACTGCTTATAGCCTCATGTCACTTCAGTTCAGGTTCTGCTAGCAAAATGATAAAAGTTGTTTGCTGTTCAAAGCCCTTTCTATCTCAGAATTGTGGGTAGGAGATTGTGGACCTTTAATACCAAAGAGATTGTGTCTCAAAGAAGAAAATTATGAAGGTTGTCCCAGTCCCTACACTGGGTTCTTGAACTACAGTGACTCTACTTAGGGACAGAGGGGAATTTGAGGAGGCTGGTGCAGTACCTGGAACAATGACTAAGTGTGTAATTCAAGGTGGTATTTAACATGGTATTTGCCTCCTAGCTCAGCCAACTCTTGGGCTCATTGGCCTTAAGTGTTATTAGTGGTTCTATTGCTTATGAAGCCATAATTTCTGAATTGGCTGAAAGAATTGTCACACTTGGAGAGAAAACTCTTCCACTTTCCCTCTTTCCACTTGGGGTGGGGTGACAGGAAGGTATAGTGATGGCCTGGAGTCCCAGTGGGGATGCTGGCAGAAGCCCCACAGATACATAAAAAGGAGAGATGCTATTGGAGGCACTGGAGGGGAGGGCTGATACCAGAATAGGGAGGGGGAGTGGAATCCAATTCAGCTGGGACCCCCGCCTAGGCTTTTGATTTTCCTGTGGCTAGTTTAGCAGTGACAAAATAGTGACTCTCAGCTAAATATGACCAATCAGTATGTTTCGTTAGAATTTAAAAGCCTAACAGGGAACCAAGCATTTTCCAACTTTCTATAGGCCCCATCATCCCTTTTCTCTTCTGTGATTTATATTTATGTCACTCACTGGGGTCATAGAGTTACCTCAACATTTAATTGTCTAAGCCTCATCAGCAGCAACGATATCTTGACTATGCTGAGCAGATGTGGTCTACTCAAGACACAGTGGTTAGACAGTTATATAATAATGTAAGCCATCATTGTTCTATTTGATAGTAAAATTTTCTAAGTACTAGGTAAAGCATATCTGTATTCAGGAGTTTCCATAAAGCACTCCATGTTGGAACAAGAGAAGTGAAGCAGGTGCATCCATAGAAAAGATCTGAGAGCCCCCCAAACCCCCAACATCCCTAAGCAGGATGACTGATAAAGGTTTTTCTCTCCTTAAGCCAATTGGTAAAGACCAGAGGAGCTGACTACTTCTTTAAATGTGAAGACAGCAAGGAAAGACGTCAAAGAACAGAAAAAAAATCAAGGAAACATGATATCACGAAAGGAACACAATAATTTTCCAATAACCAACCTCAAAGAAATGGAGATCTATCAGCTGCTTGACAAAGAATTAAAATTAATTGATTTAAGGAAGCTCAGTGAGCTACAAAACAACACAGATAGACAACTCAATGAACCAGGAAAACAATACTTCAACAAAATCAGAAGTTTAACAAAGAGATAGAAATCATAAAAAAGAACCTAACAGAAATTCTGGAGCTGAAGAACACAATAACTGAACTAAAAAATTCAGTAGAGAACTTCAACAGCAGACTTGATCAAGCAGAAGAAAGAATCTGTGAACTCAAAGTCAGATCATTTGATATTATCTAGTCAGAGGAGAAAAAAGAACAAAGAAAAAGGAATGAATAAACTCTATGGGGTTTATGGAACACCATCAACCAAACCTATATATGCATTATGAGAGTTTCAGAAAGAGAAGAGAGAGACATGGGAAGAAAGCTTATTTAAAGAAATATTGACTGAAAATTTCTCAAATCTTAGGAGGCATGTGGACATCCAGGTTCATGAAGCTCAAAGGTTCCCAAACAGAATCAACCCAAAGAGATTAAATGGAGAAACATTACAATTGAAAATCAATGGCAAAATTTTGAGAGCAGCAAGAGAAAAGTGATTTTTTACATACAAAGAAATCTATATAAGGCTATCAACAGATTTATCAGCAGAAATCTTGCTGGTCAGGAGAGAGTGGGATGATATATTCAAACTGCTGAAAACAAAAGAAAACTGCCAACTAAGAATGTTAGACCTGGCAAATCTGTGCTTCAGAAATAAAGGAGAGACAAAGACTTTCCCAAACAAAAGAGGGAGTTCTTCACCACTATACCTGCCTTATAAGAAATACTTAAGGGAGTTTTTCAAGTTGAAATGAAATGATGTTAATTAGTAACATGAAAACATATGAAAATACAAAACTCACTGGTAAAGGTAACTATATAGTCAAATTCGGAATACTCTAATCCTATAATGGTGGTTTGTAATTCATTTTAAATTCTAGTATAAAAGTTAAAAAACAAAGTATTAAAATAACCATAGCTACAATAATTTCTTAATAGATACACAATGTTAAAAGATGTAAATTTTGACATCAACATAAACTGTATGTGAAAAATAAAAGTGTAGAGTTTTTATATGCAGTTGAAGTTATTATCAGCTTAAAGTAGACTGTTTTATGTTTTATGTAACCCTCATAGTAATCACAAAGAAAAAACCCCTAGTAGATACACAAAGGACAAAGAGAAAGAAATTAAAGCAAACCACCACAAAAAATTTATCAAATCACAAAGGAAGAAAATAAGAGAGAAAGAAAGGAACAAAGGAACCATAAACCAGAAAACAATTAACAAAATGGTGATACTAACTCCTCACTTATGAATAATTACCATAAATGTAAATGGATTAAACTCACCAATTAAAAGACATAGAATGGATGAATGGATTAAAAAAGAAGAATCCAGTGATTTTTTTGTCTCACTTTAGATTTAAAGACACACATTAAAGTGAAAAGAGGGAAAAAGATATTTCATGCAAATGGTAACCAAAAGAAAGCAGGAGTGGCTATATCAACACAAATATATTTTAAATTTAAAACTGTCACAAGAGAAAAAGAAGGTCATTTATAATGATAAATTCAACAGGAAGGGATAGAAATTATAAATATATACACAACCAACATCAGAGCACCTATATATATAAAGCAAATATTGATAAATTTGAAGATAGAAAATGACAGTAATACAATAATTCAATACCCCACTTATGATAATGGATAAAACATCCAGACAGAAAAATCAGTGAAGAAGCATCTGACTTGAAAAACACTATATAACAAATGGACCTAATATTAATAGACATATATAGAATTTTCCACTCAACAGGACCTAATACTCATTATTCACAAGTGCACATGGAACATTCTCCAGGATAGATCACGTTATGTCACAAAATAAGTATTAACAAATTTAAGAGGATTGAAATCATTCCAAGTATCTTTTCCAGCCATAACAGAATGAAGCTAGAGATCAATAAAAGCAAAAATACTTGAAAATTCACAAATACGTGGAAACGAAATTACACACTCTTGAACAACCATTGAGTCAAAGAGGAAATCAAAAGAGAATTTAAAAAGTATCTCCAGGTAAAGGAAAATGAAAACCCAACATCCAAAAACCTATGAGATGCAGGAAAAGCAGTTCTAAGAGGGAAGTTTATAGTGATGAATGCCTACATTAAGAAA
>RJWJ010007555.1:0-57015 GCA_004363605.1 Indri indri | reverse complement strand
CTACTCACCATCAAATTGGTAGTAACTGAACAACACATAAGTGTACATATAAGAATAACATCTATTGGATGTCGGGTAGGGAGGGAGGGGGAAGGGGGAGGGGCGAGGGGGAGGAGGGGACGGATATATGCATACACAAAGGGTGCAATGCGCACCCTCCGAGAGATGGACATGCTTGGGACTGGGACTTGGGGGGAAGTGGGGGCAAGGGCAACATACGTAACCTAAACATCTGTACCCCTATAAACAAACAATAAAAAATAAAATAAAATAAAATAAATAATATGTTCAAATATATATATATGTATCTTCTCTTTTAATGATTCCCACTTGAACCAACATTTTTTGATTGACAAGTACCAACTGTGGCATATGAGAGAGTTCCTAATAACTGAAGGATCATATTAAAAAAAAAAAAAACAGAATAAATTTAACAGAAGGAATTGTTAAGGTTATTACAAGGTCTTCAAGTAAGGGAAAGCTAGAAATCTCAGGCAGAAAGTAAGGCCACATCTTCCAGCAAGGTAGGCTTGGAAACATCAGGATACTTAGATTCTCAGCTTCATCTGGCTCCATCCAAATGTCGCCATTCCAACTTTCAGGCTCTTAGTCTTTCCAAATCAATGCCCTGTCTTGACTTCGTGAGACTGTGAATTCAACTTAGTTTGTAATTCTACAACATGTAGCACAATTAAATTTGGGGTGTTATTTTCGATGAGGTTAGACCTATAGCTATGAGAAATAAAAGATCGTTTTAGGGCCCTTGTGTGTGTACATGGGTGTGTATGTGAATGTGTGTGTTTCTAACAAATATTTGAACTTAATCACATACACACTTACCCCAGATTATTTCTACCTCTGATTTTTTTTAAAAAATTGCTTTTATTACATATGATGTGTTCCAATATAATCATTAATTATACAAAAACACTATCAAACTGCGTGATAGTGGGAGTTTATTGAGATTAGCTTATAATCTCCTTTTTCTAAAAGTTCTCCTTTTTCTAAAAGTATTGATCATGGATCACACAAAATCTGTATTTCATGCAAGCTCTTGCTGACAAATAATTATACCATGAATTCCTAAGCAGTCCTGAACAATCAGAGGGGAGAGGTCCCAGAGCTCAGATTCCCTTCGGCTTTGCTGCCTGGGCAGCATCTGTCTTTGCGGTCTCTTGATTTGCAAAATGATTCCAAGTGTGAATGCACCGTCCCTGCTCTCACGGAGCTTACAGCCCAGTAGGGGAGATAGAAATAAGCAAATACTCCAGTACTAAATGGATTTTCACAATTGCCGTGTGTAATATGATGAAGCAGCTCGGGGCATTATGGGAGCTTGTGAAAGGGGGATTTCACCCAGGCTGGGGAGCCAGAAAGGCTCACCACCAACTCCAGACGCAGGAGCAGCTTCACATGAGTCACCACCTACTGGCCAAAGAACAGACACGAAGGCTCTTGCCACAAGGCTGCTGGTGATGGGAAGCTCTTGGCCTGGCAAGGCGGCAAGTTCCCAGCAGTGTATCTGCAACCAAGCCCAGGCCACAGCTTCCCTTTTTCTTGCATGCAGCTGCAGCTGTGTGTGGGGCAAGGAATTTACTGTATTTTTGTAGCAAATAACTTACTGACCTGTATACGTCTTTTCTGCTTTGCTCAGCCAACACTGACAAATGTAGAACGTAGTATCTTGACATATTCTTAAAAATAAAGGCAAGAGAAGACTCAGCAGTTAGGAGAGCTGAATGTAGGAATGTAACAAAGCAATCTTTGTGCAACTATTACAACTGCTTGGGATTTTTTAATAATGGGCTCTTCATTTCCCTCACAGTGAGCTGCAGAAAATGTGGCTCATTTTAGTAAAAATCCTGTTTATAGGGCAGCAACATTTCAAAATAGTTTTTTAAAAGAGAGAGAAGGAGAAAGAAACTAAAACATTTTTCTATTTTGAAGTGGAACCTATAAATATGTTTAGATTTTAGACGTAAGCACAATAACTCAGAAATGATCATTTTTATTTTTCTTTTCTCATGTTTACTCTTCTTTCACCACAAATATTACAAAAGATAAACCCTCTGTCACTGGAGAAGTGACCCGACTTTGCATGGTTTGTTAATAACTCTGCACTATCTATCGCCTCTGATGTGTGTCCTGGTGTGTGATATTATTTATGAGAACATGGTTAGAACATGCTTTTGTTCATCTGTCAGGCACTGACACAGCAGGAGCTAACTGGAATTATCCTCCGTTTTCCCTGGACGTAATCTGGAATAGCACATTTACCACGTCCAATATTTAGCATACTGATAGAAATGCCAACATAAACTGCATTCCAGGAAAAACAATGTTGGCCCCAAAACAAAACTAACATTCGCCATTTAAAATAAAAAATCATATGCAGAAGAATGCACAGAACTGCTCTTAGGGAAAACTGGGAACACGCCCACCCCAAAATGATCATCTGAACTTATGCTAGTTGTTCAACACTTTTCTGAGCACCCTGGCTACTACTCAGAGAATAAGGGAAGTCTTTCAGTTTCCAAAGGATTCAGTTCAGGCTTCTCTCCATTAGAAAATTGTCCTGGATTATAAAAGGAATTCAGTTTATGTTAATAAAAACTAAACCGCTCCACCCTCACGCATTTGAGCAAAGCTCCTCACTCCCTAACAGGGAACTGCGTAAAGAGACTCCCATCCAAAGAGTTTAGTATGGAAAAGGGAAGGAAAAATAACTTTACAATAGAGAAACTTGGCAACACATGAGAAAAGCATCAAACAAACCCAACTGAGGAACATTCTACAAAATTCCTGACCAGGACTCCTCAAGACTTTCAAGATCATCAAAAACATGGGAAGTCTAAGAAACTGGTCAGCCAAGAGGAGCCCAAGGAGACATGACAACCAAAAACAATGTGGTACCCAGGTGGGAGCCTGGAGCAGGAAAAGGACGTTAGGTCACAAACTATGGAACTCTGATTAAAGTTATTGCATTTAGTTAATAATAGTTTATCAATATTGGTTCATTGGCCGGGCGCGGTGGCTCACGCCTGTAATCCTAGCACTCTGGGAGGCCGAGGTGGGTGGATTGTCCTGAGCTCAGGAGTTCGAGACCAGCCTGAGCAAGAGCAAGACCCCGTCTCTACCAAAAATAGAAAGAAATTAATTGGACAGCTAAAAATATATATAGAAAAAATTAGCTGGGCATGGTGGCGCATGCCTGTATTCCCGGCTACTCGGGAGTCTGAGACAGTAGGATTGCTCGAGCCCAGGAGTTTGAGGTTGCTGTGAGCTAGGCTGACGCCACGGCACTCACCCCAGGCAAGAGAGTGAGACTCTGTCTCAAAAAAAAAAAAAAAAAAATATTGGTTCATTAACTGCAACAAATGTACCATACTAAAGTAAGAGATTATTCATATGGAAAAGTGGGTGTGAGATACACGGAAACTCTCTGTAGTGCTTTGCAATGTTTCTGTAAATTTAAAACTGGCCTAAAAAATACAGTGTAATTGTAAAAATTATTTTAAAAACTTAACCACCTTGGACTTTGTAGGAATATAGCTGATTACTCCCGTGTACAGAAAGCTAGAGAACTGGGTGGATTGTAGTACCACCTGTGACCCAGTGGGGTTTCTTCTCCAAGAGAAGTCCCACAAATCTTTAAGCATTGTTTTATCCACAGGCCTGTGGGGTGTGAGGTTAATGGGTAGCTCCAGAAAGATGCCTTCCAATTCCCTACTTGAGAGTCAGCATTTTATAGCTGCTGTTCCACCTGCGATGGGTCTTGACAGAGAGGAAATTAGTGAACAGCAAATAGCATCAAAGACAGCCCTGAGGCCAGGACAACCCTTCTGCCCACCCACGAGTGTGTTGTCTGAGACTTCTCGAGATTAATTTTCTTTGTTTGGCTGCCATTTCTTGAAAATGATGGAGACTATTCCTCATCAAAGATTGTACAGCCATCAGATCAGGCCACCGTCCCTCTTGAAAGATGGCATCCCTCTGCTGGGGGAGCCAGAGTGCAGGAGGTCGGGAGCAAGAGAGGTGTTCTCACAGCCTGTCCTGCTGCTGCTTATAGAAGGTTAAACCTGTGCATCTGACAGTCCATCATTTTATTTCTAGTAACGTAAGGGAAGAGTCAACAGATCTTCCTGTTGCGTTTCCAAGGGAAGTTTCATTTCAGTCAATCCTATGATTTAAAATAACAGATCTTAGTTTTGCTGCTTTATTATGATTCTCTACAATTCAATCATGTGCCATATTTATTTAGGGCCACCACACACTGGATTATGGGAGACACAAAATGTAAAAAGCTTTGGTGGTCCAGAAACATCCGAATGCATCCTGCATTCAGTTCATTCCTTTGGGTCTGGAGCCACAGCACCCAGCAGTGAATAAATTCTCTCTGCCCTGGAGTTATAGGCAACTACGTGTTCTGTGATCCCTAGAGACTCTATTTGGGGTTGTCTCTCCTTTGGCATGAGGGCTTTGGATCCACTTGCCTTGTCACCAGCTTGGTACCCACCCAGCCTCTTGTGCAGCACTCTGACTTAGCATGTGTGTTAGACTGCTCAGGCTGCCATGACAATATGCCACAGACTATGTGGCTGAGACAATAGTCATTTATTTCCTCACAGGTCTAGAGGCTAAAAGTCCAAGACCAAGGTGCCATTGGGTTGGTATCTGGTGAGGCCTCTCTTCCTGGCTTGCAGACTATTGCCTTCTTGCTGTGTCTTTACATGGTCTTGCCTCTGAGTATGTAGGGGAGGGGGAGAGATAGAGAGAGAGAGATCCTCTAGTATATATTCCTCTTATAAGGACACCAGTCCTATTGGATTAGGTCCCCACACTTATAATCTCATTTAACCTTACTTACCTCCTTAAAGGACCTATCCCCAAATAGAGTCACATTAGGGGTTAGGGCTTCCACATGTAAATTTGTAGGGGACATAATTCAATCTATAACAACATAGAAATACAGGACAAGTAATTTGAATAATGTAGTAGTAAATCATTAGTCTTAGAGTCAGAAAAACTGAGTTTGCAACCATGCTTACTAGAGGTATCATGGAGTATAAGCCACTTGCCTTCTCTAATCTCAGTTTCCTAATATAAAAAATGGAATACCTATACCTATAAATAAATACCTATAAATCAGATTTGTCACAAAGGTAAAATGCGACAAAGCCTGTGAAAATGCATTGTCATTGTTATCAGTCCTCAATCAGAATAAATTATGGGCCCGCTGGTTCTGGAAGTAAGTGCTACAAAAGTAAAAGATTCAGAAGAAAGTAGTAACAGACTCCAGTGGTATCTCAATCATAGAGCAGCCAGGGCAATCTCAGGCATCCCAGAGTGTGACAAGCTGGGCATTTCCCATATCTCTGCAGCTCCAAAAGGCGGCCAGCCGTTGCCCCTATCTGAACAGGTTCCTACTACAAAGCTCAATCAGGTAAAATCTGCACCCTGGGACATTTACTGCTGCTAATGAAAGGAATTTAGGAAATTAGGTTGAGGTAGTTGAGTGCTGCTAATTGCCTGGATCCGAGCTAATAAAAACTGAGACCTCTGTTTAAAGGACTTATCAGCAAATGGATTGAATCCCCCACTGGGCAAGATTTTTGCTTTGTACAAATAAATCTCAACATGAAAGACAGAATTTCTTTGATCCAATCTACAGTCCTTTACTCCTAAAGCCATACTGTCATCCTCACCCCAGGCAAAGACCTGGCCCGAGGCCTCCTGGTCTACAATTATCCAAGGTGTCTAACAAATAGTATTGAGCACCGGCTGTGCTGAGTTCCAATAAGACAGCAGAGAATATAGCCAGATATCATTCTGCCATCATGGAGCTTACACCCCATGATTAATCAAATAATTAATCAAATATTACACACACTTAAAAAAAAATAAGATTATTACTTTCAGAGGTATGTGATATCATGAGAGGTCAAGGTGAGTGACCCTGAGGACATAAGTGACCATGTGAGCAGGATCTGGAGGATGAGTACCAATTAACGATGGCGGGGGTGGGGGGGGCGGGCAGGCCGAGTGTCAGGGATGGAGCAGAGCAGTGTAGTGGGGGTGCTGGAGGCAAAGAGAACGGGGAGTGTGATGGAAGATGAGGCTGGAGAGACAGGCAGCGGAAAAACTACACAGTTGCTTACAAGACATGTTACAAATTTTTATTTTCCTAGGAGCAATGAGAAACCATTACAGTACATTAAGCTGGGGAAAGGAAGATGATATGATCAGATTTGCTGTTTTGGATAAATACCTTTGGTTATAATATGGAGAACTATTTGATGAGGGAAACATATCAGGAGGTTCTGGAAGCTGTTCTGGCCAGAGCTCATGGTAGCCTGGACTAGGGCACTTGGTGGAGATTCATTCATCCATGCATCAAATATTTATTGAGTTCCTGTATATGCCAGGTTCTGTGCCAGGGGATGGAGATTTGAGCAGCAGTGAAAGAGAAAATAAACATGACTTTCTGATGAATTGGACATGGAATGCAAGAAGGGGGACCTATGAATGGATAGTGGAGCTGGAAGGGTGTTTGGGGAAGAAGGTTGGTCATTTGGACCTGGACGTTTTGAGTTTGCAATGCCTTTGGAGCATCCTGTGGAGCTCTCAATGAGTCAGCAGTTAAGGGAGTCCACAGCTCCGAGGGGAGGAGTGTGAGGTACCTACACCCAGATGGCAGCGGAAGCAGTGGGTCAGATGCTTTAGGACAAGCGCAAGGTGTGAGAAAAGATAAGGGCCTACAGCTGCCTCTCAAAGGCCAACCAACACTTAATGGCTGAGGTTAGAGAAGGTCAAACCTAAAAAGGAGTCCTAAAAAAGAGTAGTAAGAGATAAAAGGATAACTAGGGCTATGCAGAGTCATGGAAACCAAGAACAGAAGAAATTGGTCAATAGTGCAAGATTCTGCCAATACAGCAAGGTAGAGTAGGACTAGAAAATATTCATTTGTTCCAGAACATGGAGATCTTTCGTTACATTAGTGAGAACAATTCAGTTGAGGGGACGATGAAGGGATGAACACTCTCTAGAGACGTTTGCTGTGAAGAGGATGGGAAGACACAGGGCGGGTACCCGGATAATTTTCCCACTACTATGCATAGCTTTGCCTTGGCTTGGACATCCTTGGATTTCTACCTCTACATTCCCTGCTTCACAAAAAAAACACAGAAACTAAGACCTCAATTTGTCACAGCGGGGATCCTGGGGCTCAGCTCAGAGCAGTCAACCTGGCTCTGAAATGCAGGTGAACATATTGCATTTGTCAAATCATCTCAGGGGATAAGGCTCTTGGAAGGCCATGGCCCACAGTCAGGAAGCTGTTTGGAAGGGTTCCAAGGGTGGGAAGGAAACATTTGACAGCCAACATAAGGCCTATATCTTTATTAACAAAATCACTGCTCTGGGTTATGTTTCGACATGAGCAAATGTTTCTGTTAATGCCGTTGCATTCGCAAGTAACAAATTCACTGCTTTACATGGCAAGCCCTGATGACAGATCTGCTCCTAAATTCTTCATTTCCTTAACTGAAGCTGTCTGCTTCCTTAAGCGTTAACTCACTGAATCCTCCACTTAGATAAACTGCCTGAAGCACAGATATATTCCTTATGATTCCACAAACCTTGCTTCTCTGGTTCCTTTTTGTTTTATTGCACAAGCTTTATGGTGGTAAAAGGTTGCAAACTGTCATTTGTCACTTTTTGGTGGCAGTAATTTAGCATCTAATGAGCAAAACACACAAGCCCGCCAGGAAATACAGAAGTTTAAGAGATAATGTGGGGGGAGGGGAGGGCAAATGGGAGAGACTTTATAAAGCGAGTAATTGTGGCTCAGATGTGGAAATCAGGCTGAGAAAACAGGCTCCAGGGTGTGCTTGGGAAGAAAACACAAGGAAGACACTTTAAAGGCAGGTTATGGATGGATGTAGACTAAAGAGGGCAACCGGTGCCACGGTAGTAACAGGAATAAAGTAATAAACGTATTGGTGATAGTAACCCCGATTTATTTATCAAGTGCTGTGTCCTGTGGGCTCATGCACTGTGCAAGGGTCCTGCCATATGATCTCATTTGATTATTACAGTGATTCCGTGGATTGTTCAAAGAATCCAATTGCTCTGAACCTTCATTCACAAGTCTGCAAAATAGGAATTATACTAAAGGACTCCAAAAGCACGGGCAACTAAAGCAAAAATAAACAAATGGGGCTACTCCAAATAAAAGTCTTGTGCACAGCAAAGGAAACAATCCGCAGACTGGATTGCATCAGTTCTCCTTGTCCCCCACATCCTGCAGGGACAACGCAGAGCCATGTTGAAGAGCTGCATGTTGAAGCTGTGCTTATAATGGGTCTGCATCATAGCTGGAGAACCCCAAGTTTGTGAAACCCCAATCTTTTATAAGGGGTCTGTTAGTAAACCTGCCCAAATTTTGCCCCAGAGAGAAACATTATCTTTATTATCCTGGGCAGCAAACAAAACTTCCGTCTGCCCTGGAGGGTGGCACTATATATTCCAAGGCTTTTTACTATATAAGCATCCTTGAAAAAATATCCCAAACAAAAGCTGATACAAGGCATGCAGAAACACAAGAGACCCATGGATAATTATTGTCACTCAACCATATAAAAATACCTTAAATGCTTAAAAGTAAGTGCTAAGAAAAGTCTTATAATACACTATAATCAGGAGGTAAAAGGGAAAGCAGCAAGTTGAGAGGAAGTTGAAGTGTACTGACTTCATCATCGGTCATAATAAGGAGTCAATGGCACTGGCTAAAAAACTTTAAGAGTAAAGATAAAGAAACAGCACACGGATATACTTGAAACCCGAGAAATAAGGCTTGCAGCATCATTTGTAAAAGCAAGATGACTATTTAACCTTGAAGTTTCAGCTGAAATGTCACTTCCTGACAGCGGCTTTCCCCGAACACCCAGCCCAGGTTTGCTGTCCTTGGTATCACCTCCCAAAACTACCAAGATCACATAACTAGTTAGTGGCGTAGCTGGAATTCAGGCCCAAAGAGCTGGTGCTTAAGTCTACACTCAGAATAGCTAAGCTCTGCCACTCACTGATACATCTAATTACATTTTACTCACACCTAATAGTTTAGAGTCATTGTGTTCTCTAAGTTTTTATAAATACAAGTCTTAATTCTCCAATGTTTTTCTAAGGTACCCTAAGACATATCTTATATGTCCTCACTCTGGCCCCCAGGACCTAGTACAAAACAGGTACCCACTGAAATTATTCAATGAATGATAATGAACACGCATGGACGTTTGGGGAACCCACGCAAGTGCAGATCATCTGTACTGCCGTACAGTACACAAGGAGCAGAGAGAAGGAGAAAAGCCAGGGCTGACTCTATGCCCTGGTACTAACCACTAGATCATTATCTGTCTCTAATGAATTATGTGTGAAATTTCTGAGGTTATAAGGGGAAGCCGCACAGAGACCTTGAAATAGCTATAAAGGGTGAATAATGCATGTTCTATATTTAATGCATGAGAAAGCAAAACGCAGAAAATTGCACAAAAAGAGGTCAAATTCCTGTTCCCTGCAAGGAGGATGCTACTGTCTTCCTAATAAATGAATCACTGGTTGTCATATATTTTTAAACATCTGAACAGCACCCCAGGGATACATAAAGCCTGTTTTTCTCTGATCTCTTTGTTGCAAACCATTCTCCTGATCATGAGTATAATCACCTGCATAAGTGATGCCGTGGATTTTGCACCCTTCTAAAAAGTGGGTGTCACAGCCATATTTCCTACAAAACTGGCTGCAGTGTTGCAATTAGAGGAAAAATAAATCTCACTGTCTTGATGATAGCCTGTGCAACTGAAACCAGCTCTAAGAAAATGGGATCTTTGACAGCATCATTTTAACACTGCCAAATTATTCATCTTTTCTCCTTAAAACTCAATACTTTACACAGACATTACTTTTGCCACCAAATATCACTTTGAAAAAGTTAATAATTCAGAAACTTTTAAGTATTTTTTAAAATGGTTAATACAACAAATGCATGAGATGCCATAATCTGATAGTTCTCCCATCTTGCAAGCTTGCTGTAATCGCTTCAGTCTCAAAGTAGGGTATCGGATAGAAGGGAGTGGCATTTTAAAGGCCCTCTCAGTCATCTGGAGGCAGGAGAGTCAGCAGCAGCATTGGAAATGGTTTAGGAGGATGCTGTGACTTTTATTTGGAGTAGGCACTTTTTCTATCCATCAATGGTCTTTTACTTTAAAACTTTTCTAAAACTTAAATAAGAGATCTTGTTATTATTAAGACTTAAGTCTTTGAGGTGAAGGTCACTGGTAAAGGAGCTTTCATAACATAGTGATGATGATGGTGGTGGTGATAATGACAACTGAGTTGACCAAGATCTCACCAGGTGGCAGGCACTGTCCTAGGTACTTTACACATGCTCCCTAGTTTAATTCCCTGATGTACCCCATGGGATGGATAATATCATTATCCCCCATTTTACAGATGTGAAAACTGAGGCACAGAGTAACTGAGCTAAGGTCACACAGCTGGTATAAGTCATAGCTGCTACAACCACTATATTTTGCTGCTTCCTAGCAACAGCTACCAATTAAGTACATGCCAATGGGCCCTGTGGTAAGCATATTCTCATTTGATCCTCACCAAAAAAAAAGAGGTAGATCTTTGTATTCTTATTTTATGCATGAGGCAACTGAGGATTACAGAGCTCAACAAGCATACTTCTCACCCAGTTTACCAAACCAGCCAACCCTATACCCTGCAAGCCAAGTACCTTTGTCAATGGAAGAGAATTGGCTTTAATTGCTGAAGTACTCTCTTCTAAATTGCCTCCCTGTTTGAGAAAAAGAGTTAAAAGGAATTGAATAAAACCACTTCCTTCCTATCTTAGGATCTTCAGGGATGGGGCTGATGAAGACCTTGCCTCTGCATACCACTTTTCGGGGCAAGACTGCCCAGTTTTCTTCTGGGAAATTTGAGATAAGAGGCCTCAGTGAATGGTCATGAATGTTCAACTGTTCCATGAAAGGTTCCTCCTAGGAGCCTCAAAAAGGGATGAAATCTAGGCAGACCTCACTGATGTGCACCAATGGGAGCAAAGCCCTGTCTGTAACAAATAGCAGAGCTGAAATTTTTCATGCTGTGTTTTTTTTAAATGGAGCTATATTTCAACTAACCACAAAGTGATGCAAAATCAATACTTTCTGTATTTTTCTAATGCACACCATCTAGCCTAATCCAACTCATTGACCTACAGTGACACACATGAGCAACTTCTGTACACAGGTCTTCACACCTGCTCCTGTCAGCCTTGGGATGCTTCTGTTCACCCGACTCCACTGTCCATCCCCTAAACCTGTGGTCCCCAACCCCTGGGCCACAGACTGGTACTGGTCTGTGGCCTGTTAGGAACCAGGCCGCAAAACAGGAGGTGAGCAGCGGGCAAGTGAGCAAAGCTTCATCTGTGTTTGCAGCCACTCCCCATCGCTGGCATCACTACATAAGCTCCGCCTCCCGTCAAATCAGTGTGGGTATTAGATTCTCACAGTGTGAACCCTACTGTAAACTGCGCATGCGAGGGATCTAGGTTGCATGCTCCTCGTGAGAATCTAACGCCTGATGATCTGAAGTGGAGCTGAGGCGGTGATGCTGGCGCTGGGGGGTGGCTGCAAATACAGATTATCATTAGCAGAGAGGTTTGACTGCACAATAAATGTAATGCACTTGAATCATCCCGAAACGGTTCCTTCCCCCCCACCCCGTCCATGGAAGAATTGTCTTCCATGAAACTGGTCCCTGGTGCTAAAAATTTTGGGGACTGCTGCCCTAAACTCAGAGCATGGTCTAGCGTCTACACCTCCCATGAGGTTTTTTTTCTCAAGGCTTCTGCTATCACTGACACCCACCCTCAAAAACCCAAAGTAATGCTTCTTATATATGGGCTATTTAATCATTTTCTATAAGTGATGGAAAAATGCTTTTCTTCCTATTAAATATAAATTATTTAAAGATAAAGACTATGTCATACATTTCTTCCTTTTATTCACAGCATAATAGACTCAGTAAATATTTGTTGGTTGGTTCGTTATGACTTGTGTAAATAAATGCTATAATACGAAACTGAAACATTTCACAATAAAATATTCCTTCCTCATCCTTATCTCAAGAACACAGCAGTTGAAAGCCAGAAGGAACCTTAGAGATCCCTCATTCGACCTCCTCATTCTTCAGATGAAATGACTAAGGCAAAGAGGGCTGAAGTGACTTAATTCAGGTCACACAGCTAAAGAGGAACCAATCGGGGCCAGGGACCAGATCTGCCGACTTGCAGCGAGGTACCCTTCCTGATACAAGCACATGCCTTGGGATTGCACCGTGCTTGCACTGTGGCCGTAGGAGTTCAGCAGAGGGAAAACCAGACTGAGAGTTTAGCTGGCATGAGGCCAAGTCCTTGTTCTTTCACTAATTCATTATGTGGCTTTGGAAAAAGCATTTAACCCTTTAGTCTCAGAGTCCACAGCTGCAAAAGGAGGGATGATAAATCCTGCATAATTTAACTCCGAGTTTGGTAAACTACAGCCCAGAAGCCAAATATGATGTGCAACTGTTTGTGTAAATAAAGTTTTATTGGAATGCCCATTCATTTACCTGTCATCCACAGCTGCATTCATGCTGCAAAGGCAGGGTCGAGTAACAGTTAACATAGAAACTTTGTTACCTGCAAGGCTGAAATATTTACTATTTGACCCTTTACCAAAAAAATTCATTGATTCCTAATCTAACCTATATATAGTGTCTATGAATCTGATATCATTCAATGGCTTATGCAAAGACTCTTTTAAACTGCAAGGTGCTATATTCACATTGTAAAAATTAATATTATTGACAATAATAGTAGTAATAGCAATAGTAAATCATGAAAGATCATGGCAATAGGGGCAATTAAAATTTTCTTTGTTTAATAGGAAGCATCTAAATGTCAGTATTGCTTGATTTGAGATTGCTTCTGAATTGTTCATAGTAACATGTTTTTGCAGAACCAAGTGATAACTTTAATAGATTCCAGAAATAATTAGATCATTTATATACTAAAAACAAAATGTTTTCAGAACAGCAGGTCATCCATGGAAGGATCTGCTGTCACTTTTATCACTAACTTGACTCGCCAGGTGGTTACCATGCTCTGTTGTAAGTACCTGTAACTACCATGTCATGGAATGAACATTCGCCTGGAAGTATTGACCTACATAGCCCAATCTTTCATGTTTCACTCTGTTGCTCTAAATGCATTAAACTTTTCCATTGACACTTTTGAAAAGGAGATTGGTGCCTCCAGGTGGTTGCCCTGATTTGTGCTCTGAGAATGGCCATTAACCAAGGAAGACAAACTATCCTCAGGAAAGTGAGAAAAGTAATCATTGGCCTTGACCAATTCACTGCCCTTCCCACATCTTGGGCCAGAAATTAAAGGCCCAGGAGTCAGAAGACCAAATTCTGCTCAGCCATCCACAGATGGATGACCAGGGGTAAGTTATTTAACCATCCTGGACCTCAGCTTTCTCACTGAAAACAGAGGGCAAATACCCACCCTCCCTTCTTCACGAGTATTAGGGGGAGAAAGTGAAAAGTGAAATAATAAAAGTGATAATAAACACAAATGGTTCAAAAAGCCTGAAGTTCTATGTAATTGCAAACTGTATTACGTATAAAATGAGTTACCATGTAGATAGTACTAATTGTTAATATATTCCAGACAGCATTCTAAGCACTCTCATTAAAACATAAAAGCAAGGCACTGTTGTAAGTCCTTGACATGCATTACTCAATGAATCCACCTAACATCCAATGAGGTAGGTGTTATTATTATCACCACTATTTTACATATGAGAAAAGAGACACAAAGATTAAGTAACTTGCTCAAGGTCACTGGCTAATGAGTGGAATTGCTGAGATTCAAACCCTGGCCATCTGGTCTAGAACTCATGGTACTAACCGCTGTACTTTACCACCCTTTTTGTGCAAGAAGGGATATGACAGGTGCAGGCATGATTGCACTCTTTGGTCAGTGCTACCCAAATGGTTCACACATATGGGCTTCAGAGAAAGGAGATGGCTGACCAAAGAGGGCTTCCCTGAGGAGGAAGGGCAGAAAAGAATCTCTCTTTCCTCATTGTTATGGAGCATGTAGGCATTCACAGGCGGAGGTTGGGAGCAGAGGCCATCTGCAGCTGATGGGAATGGCATGTGCAAAGTCATCAGGAGCAAAGAATGATAATAAAGAGTCGCTTACCATTTCTAGTGTGGAAACAGGCCCTTGGGCCTACAGCCTCTTATTCGATTTGCATGGCCACCTTTTCAAGGTAAGTTGCAGTTACCATGTCACTCATAAGTATTTCAGAGTTCATCTCCTAAAATTCATCTCTTAAATTTAAGGGCATTTCCTACCTGTCTAAAGCACCATTTTTAAACTTATAATAGTTTATAATTGTTCCCTAATATCATCTAATATTAATATTCATATGTCCTTGTCCAAAAAAATCTTCAATTACTTTTTCTTTCAAACTAGAATTCAATCGAGTTCTACCCATTGCATTTGGCTTTTATGTTACCATGATTTTTATTTCTTTTATCTTCTCCTTTCCCACATCCTTTGGATGGGTGGAATTTGATTTATTTTCCCCTTTTACTCCAATCAACTGCAAAGTTATATCAGTGTTATATCCTATGCTTTCAGAGGTTATTCTTCAATATTAGCATGCATGCCTGCCCTTGGAAAGTTAAAAGCTAATCACTAACCTCCTAACAAAATAAGGACCTTAAAAGACCTTCACTAAAATTATACCTTGATATCTCTCATTTTATTGGTGTCTAGTATTTTAAATTTAGCTTTTTTAAAATCCTCTATTTGTGGTAATACTAGCTCTGGAGAATATTATGGTTATAGTCAATACTCACTTAGATTTATCTATATAGTTACCAGTTTATGTGTTCATAATACTTTCTTCCTTTTTCACTCTTTCCTTTTTGGGTTACTATTTTCACACTGAAGTATACTCTTAATAGTTCTTTCAAGACTGATTAAGAACAAAAAACACATGGAGGGGATCGGAGACCATTATGCTAAGTGAAACAAGCCAAACACAGACAGACAAATACCACCTGCTCTCACTTATATGTGGAATCTAAAACAATTGAATTCTTGGAGGCAGAGGGTAGGAAGGTAGCTACCAGGGACGAGGGTGGGGAGGAGTGAAGGGAATGGAGAGATGACCATCAAAGGGGACAAAGCCTCAGTTAGACAAAAGGAACACATTTGATTTTTTTTCTTTTTGTGAGATAAATTACACAGCCTAGTGAATACAGCTAATAACTGAAAGCTGTACATTTAAATTTCACCAAGAGAGTAAATTTCAAAAGTTCTTATCACAAAATGATTAAATATTTGAGGTGATGAATATGGTAATTAGCTTAATTTAACTGTTCCACATTATATTCAAAAATCATAACACCACTTTGTACCCCATAAATATAAACATCTATAATTTTTCAATTAAAAAAACAAAGCAGGCCAGGTGCAGTGACTCACACCTGTAATCCTAGCACTCTGGGAGGCGGAGGCGGGCGGATTGTTTGAGCTCAGGAGTTCGAGACCAGCCTGAGCAAGAGCGAGACCCCGTAGCTACTAAAAAAATAGAAATCAGCTAGATAACTAAAAATATATATAGAGAGAAAAAATTAGCCTAGCATGGTGGCGCATGCCTGTAGTCCCAGCTACTCGGGAGGCTGAGGCAGGAGAATCGCTTGAGCCCGGGAGTCTGAGGTTGCTGTGAGCTAGGCTGACGCCGCAGCACTCTAGCCCAGGCAACAGAGTGAGACTCTGTCTCCAAAAAATAAAAAAACAAAGCAAAGAGAGAAATGTAAAATTACAAGAGCCATATATTACAAAAAAGAAGCACGTGGTGCTACCAGGGCGAAGAAAGTGGGACGCAATCTGGGCAGGGTTTCAGGGAAGGCTTCCCTGAAGAGTAATGACCGAGCTGAGCTCTGCAGGATGAGCAGGGTGGGCGTGGGAGACAAAAGGCATTCAAAGCAGAGAGAAAGCACAAATGCCCTGGGGAGGCAGAGCAAGGTCTTGTCCAGACACCACAAAGATCAGTGACGATGGAGCCCAGAGGGGCTCGTGTGGCATGAGCAGACAGAGGTAGTGGTGGCAGACCATGCAGAGTGTTGTGGGCCACAGCAATGACATGGGATTTTATCCTGAGAAATATAGACGGCCACTGGAGGGCCTTCCTCTGAACGTTGTGGATAATGGGTTGGTGGTGCAAGAATGGGTGAGAGACGTAGTTAGGGAACTGTAGGAGTAATCCAGGCAGGAGCTGAGGGTGCCTTTGACTAGGGTGATGTGCAGGTGGGGATCAGCAAACCCAGCAATGACAAGCTGAAGCTGGGGTGACGCGGGTTGGGGGAGGATGTAGGACAGGTGCTGGCTTTGCATTTGTCCAAACCTAACTCAATACTGCACAAGGGCAGTCAGGCAGAATCCAACCAGATCGGCCTTCCCCTCAAATTCATTGCCTGCCTCTATTTAAAATGGACTTAGAGGCCCATAAAACCAATTCTAATTAGGGCCCTTTATTCCTCTCCAATAAAACTGAAAACTTTCATTAGATCCTGTAAAATTCTTAACAACATCTTCTTAATTCCCTCTTTAAAAGGTCATTCTTACATGTTCTAAATATAATAATTATTTGGTAGTGACAAAGGTCTTCCTAATTAATTATTTTATTATATATTATCAGCTTAAAAATGCTTAAAGTCTCAGATCTGTTGGGAAAATAAGTTATTTTATTTACAGGAGTTGGACTGAGAAACCTGATCTTCCTGCGCAAACAAGGCAGAACTGACCACGATGATGTGAGGCAGGATTTATTAGGCTCTATGGCTGAGGTTTGCGTTTCCTCCAGTGATTCCTCTCCCTGTACGTACATGTGTGTATCTGTGTCTGTGCATGTATATGTGTGCATGCGTGTGTATACAGGAAAGAGAAGTGTCTGTGAGACATGAATCTTCTCTTCTCCCCATCACTAACATATTCCTATGAAATTCTATGTCAGAAAAGAGCCTGAAACCCCTAATGGTTAAAGGCAAATATCCCTCAGAGAAGTGAAATAGGAAACTTTGGTCAGCTATAAATGGCTCAGTGGCAACATACGTATCATATCTTTCATCTTCTCCAACAGCCGAGAATGAAGCGTGGGCACCATGGGAGCTTTGATGGGGGGCACATTAAAATCATAAATTGGAGACCTAGCACTTGCAGGCACCGTGATGGGAATATCTAGAGCACTGGGCACTAGCACTTAGTTGGTTGAAGGAATGGTAACCAAAGACCAAATTTCCAATATCACAACTTTATAGAAACCAGCCCTAGCTCCTAACCTAATCATCCATCAAAGTTGGGTTTGGTTTCTGTTCACATGGACAGGCTTCTCCAAGGCTTGTCTTGGCCCAACCTACTGCCCCAGAAGTTCTCTATATGTTATGAGACTAAGGGGGCTATAATCATGTGGAATGTACACCCAGCTTTGTGAGTTTGTTTTCTAATAGCAGGAAGGGACTTGTGCACACCAAGGTGGGGAACCTGCAACTTCAAGGCCACATGTGGTCCCCCAGATCCCCACATGCAGCCCCCCGACTGAATCTAAATTTCACAGAACAAACCCTTTTATTAAAAGGATTTGGGTCTTCCCTCTTCTTTTTTTGGTTAGTCTAGCTATTGGTTTGTCAATTTTGTTTACCTTTTTAAAGAACCCACTTTTTGTTTTGTTGGTCCTTTGTGTTTTTTTGTTTTTGTTTTTGTTTTGTTTTGTTTTGTTGGTCTCCATTTTATTTAGTTCTACTCTAATCTTTGTTGTTTCTTTTCTTTGGCTAACTATATGTTTGGCTTGTTCTTGTTTTTTTAGCTCCTCGAAGTGCAATGTTAGGTTGTCAATTTGTGATCTTCTTGCTTTTTTGATGTAAGTATTTAATGCTATAAACTTCCCTCTTAGCACTGATTTAACAGTATCCCATAAAGTTTGGTATATTGTGTTTTCATTTTCATTTATTTCAAAAAATTTTTTAATTTCCATCTTTATTTCTTCATTGAAATATCATGAAGGAGCATGTTGCTTAACTTCCATGTATTTGTATAGTTTCTGAAGTTCCTCTTCATATTGATTTCTAGCTTTATTCCACTATGGTCTAAGAAGATACTTGATAAGATTTTCATTTTTTCAAATTTGTTCAGACTTGTTTTCTGGCCTAACATGTGGTCTATCTTGGAGAATGTTCTGTGTGCTGTTGAAAACAATGTATATTCTGTAGTTTTTGGATGGAATGTTCTAGAAATGTATGTTAAGTCCATTTGGTCTAAAGTCCAAATTAAGTCCAATGTCTCTTTGTTGATTTTCTGTCTCAATGATCCATCCAGTGCAGTGAGTGGGATGTTGAAGTCCTCCACAATTATCGTGTTGCTGTCTATCTCTTCCTTTAGGTTTCATAATATTTGTTTTATGACTCTGGGTGCTCCAATATTGTGTGCATATATATTTAGGATTGTTATATCCTCTTGCTGAATTGATTTCTTTTTCATTATATAATAACCTTCTTTGTCCCTTTTACCATTTTGATTTAAAGTTTAGTTTATCTGCTATAATTATAGACAATGACAATTAAATTTCAACATGAGTTTTAAAAGGGACAAACATTCAAACCATAGCAACTATGGACATGGTTATCAGTTAAGGAAAACAAACCACTTTAAGGAAAACAAACCACTCTCAGGAAAATGGTAAAAGTCATCATTGGACCCAAGACCTCTACCCTTCCAGCTCTTAGGTGAGAGTAAAAAGTGCCTTTTCCCTGGAGTCAGAAAACCATTTTCTGCTTTCTGTTCTGCATCCTCCAACTATCTATTTGGGTTTCCATTTTCTCCTTCAATACATGGAGTCAATATCTTTTTTTCCCCTCCTCATAAAGGGTTTTGAGAACAAAATGAAAAGCAAAATAGAAGTTACAATGAACACAGAATGTTTGAAAAGAATGAAGTACTATGCAATTGTATAATATAGACAGAAACTAGCCAATATTTATTTTTTATTTTGTGACAGACATCATGCTAAGCACTTTATATAAAACAAACCCTATTGGCTAGTAAAAGCAATAAAAAAGTAAATTTAATAGCAATTTATCGATATGAACATTCACAATTTTCAAGCGAATTTCCAGTGCTTTTTACCTTTCTCCATGCACCTGTCTGTCCTAATCCCAGGAAGGATAAAGGAGTATGCTTGCTGAGCCTTGTGTGATCTGCAAGAAAATCAATGCAGACTGTTTTCCCCCTAAAGGGCCTCGAGTGCAAGGCTCCTGGTCTTTGCATTTCTCAGCTCCGTGGATGGAAAAATAGTCTTTCCCAGAGGGGAGGGGAGTAAAATTATAACTTCTCCTTCTGATACAATTCTCCCTGCCAGCATTAAGATATTGACTGTAATTGTAACCCCCGTGGATGAAAATATAACTTAAAATGCACATTTCATTCCACTTGTGGGCATTCTAAAGGACTTTAGGGTTGATCAGGGGACAGGAGGGCAGTAACATGATAGTTATTTAAAGAACAAGAGGATCGAATGGCTTTGTTTAACTGCTCCTGGACCGACGTGTCCACACATAAAAGATTAAAAATTTGGCTCCCAAGTGCAAGAAATAAATGGATCCTGGCTTTTTTGTTGTTGCTGTTGCTGTTGTCTTTCTTTTCTTTCCACAGAAAGTATTATCTGAAATGTAATAACTGAAAGTTTCTCCAAAACAAACCAAAAAGTCTCCAACAGAATGAAATATGGGTGGGATCTAGAAAATGTGCAGTCTTGGTCACTGGTAGAAATATGGTGAGAAATAAAATTCTTCAGCTGATGAGCTAAATGGTTGTTGTCACAATCATTCATTTTGTTAATTGAGCACTTTTTTGTATATCAGGTACTGCATCAGGTACCAGGTGAGATTTTAAGGGGAATAATATACTTTCTGCCCTTGAAATTACCAAGGTGTCATTTCTTGAGTGCTACTATGTCCTGAGCATTGTTGTTAGTACCCTACATACAATTGTCAACAAATCCTCATAGCAATCCAAGAGATAGGTGCTATCATTATCATCGCTATTTCACATATGAGAAAAGAGATTAAGTAACTTGCTCAAGGTCACTGGCTAGTGAATGGAATTGCTGGGATTCAAACCCTGGCCATCTGCTCTAGAGCTAATAATACTAACCACTGCACTTTACCACCCCTCCTGTGGGACTGGGGATATGACAGGTCCAGGCATGATTCCACTCTTTGGTCCGTGCTACCCAAATGTTTCATATATACATGCTTCATAGAAGGGAGATGGATGATCAAAGAAGGGTTCATTGAGGGGGAGGGTCATGAAAGAATCTCTCTTTGCTTATTCTTATGTAGCATGTAGGACTTCACAGGCAGGGCGGGCAGACGCCATCTGCAGCTAATGGGAATGGCATGAGCAAAGTCATCCTAGTGCAAGAAATATTTAATAACAAAAAGCTGTTTAGTGCAGTGCTTCTCAAACTTTGATATAAACACAAGTCACTGGTTTCTCGTTATAAGGCAGCCCAAGCTCAACTTAAGGCTGCACAGGGGTGTTAGTGAGAATCCAGGCAGATAAGACTTTTCCCCACAAATTCATTTTCTGCTCCTATTTTAAATGAACACACTGGCCCATAAAACCAATTCCTATTAGGATCTCTTTACTCTTAACAACCTCTTTTTTATTTCCCTCCTTTAAAATCTATTTTATATGTTCTAAGTAAAATAATTACTGACTAGTGAGAACATTTCCCTAATTCTACAGTTATTTTCTTAAAATTACCAACTTAAAAATGCTTACAGTCTGAGATCTGCCTGGGAAATAAATTATTTAATGTGTATTATAATTTTCTCTCAAATAATTTTTTAGGAGTTGTAGAGATAATGAGTTAGGCTGAAAAGCTCCAGTGTGTTAATTTTAGGACTGATCTCTCTGGCAGAAATCAAGCAGTATTTAACACTATAAAATGAGGGAGGATTGATGAACCTCCATGGCTAAGGCCCTGGTTTCCTGTAGTGTGTGTGTGTGTGTGTACACATATGTGCATACATGCATGTTCATATATGCATTATGTGTGTGTCCAGGCAGGTATATATACTCATGGACTATCATAAAAGAGAAGTTGTCTTGGAACAAGAGGCTCATCTTCAGTCTCAGTGGCCAGAAGTTGAACTTTAGTGTCTATGTAACAAATGCCCTCCCACCCCACTGAAAGATTCCTCTCCATATCACTAGGATAGCACCTGAAATGCATGCTTTCAAGCTAACTCCATAGACAGGTGGCATAGGATGCTCTAGTCAGCTATTAATGGCTCAGTGGGAATGTAATTATCAAATTCTCTATAGTGTCAAGTGAGAATAGATCCCTGGCTAATGGGAGCTTTGCTGGATGGCATGTTTGGATCATTAATTGGAAGGAACCTGGGCTCTTCGGGACACCTGATGAACAAATACAGAGCCCTAAGCATCTTCTGAGTTGTCATAGCATCCTGTCCTCCCTTTATCACAGTTTTTATTTTACATTTTACTTATCCTCTCATTTGAGTTAGACAGATGTCACTGAGGGCCATATTGGCCCTTGAGATCAGGGACAATTAAGTTAAAGCTCTGAATCCTTTGGGCTAAGGAAGTCCAATCCCTCCACAGATGTCTGCTGAGACCCAAGGTGAGGAGAGGAGGGTATTTCCAGAGGTCATCATATATAACTTTATTCTTTATATGAAAGTTCAGCTGAGTCTTTTCCTGAATATGAGAAATGATCCTTGCCATACTTTTGAAGGACTGTTATTATCAACCCAATACCAAATAATATTGTCATAAATGAGATAGATGCTAAATGTAATTGCCAATCCCTAGCCAAGCATAGAGTGAGAAGTCAGTTACTGTCTGTTGAGACCTCTCAGGGTGCCAGGTATTGTGCAAATGATTTGTATACATTATCACAAACGCTAACAGGAACTTTATTCTTCCTGTTTTACAAATTAGGAGCGAGGCTTAGAGAGCTGAGGTGACTTGGCCAAACCCACACTGCTCATACACAGGAAAACTAGGAATAAGATTGGTTTATCTGACTCCGAGATGTCAAGCCCTTTCATCTACGCCACACTACTGCAAAAGTTTAATCAGAACATGCAGGGACTGTTGGTATGGAAAAGGCTTTCAACGTGAAGCCTTAATTCTTCACTAACTCTCTGTGTGACTTGGGTAAGTCATGTCATCTCTCTGCCTCTTATTGAACTCACCTGTAGCCCAGTTTGGGTTAGGGGCTACATTATATCTACTGGAGAAAAAAATAAACAGATAGTGGTTACCCCGGGTGTGGGGGGTACATGTCTGAAAGAGAGCACAATGGGGGTTGAGGTCTGGCAACGTTCCATTTCTGGACCTGAGTGCTGTCGCAAGAAAGCATTTACTTCGTGAAACGTCATCCATCGGCATGTTTGTTACTGGTGCATTTTCTATATGTATTCTGTTCTTTGAGAAGAAAGTTTACATTAGAAACAAACAAGCCAAAAAACATACTAACCATTTCAAATCCTAAATGGAAAAAAAGGCCAAGTATAAACATCAAGAAAAAAATGTTTTTAAAAGTGTTTAAACCTCCAATGAGTGCTCATCTCATTTGCAGGGAAAAAGTAACTATGAGAAGGGAAAAAAACACCTCCTTCCAAATCACAATGGGCAGCAAATCCTTACATGGCTGCCTAACACAGCCTTCCCTTCTGGAATATGGCTTAAATACTGCATGGCCAGATTTGTTCTAATATGCTCTATTCTGAAGCAGTGTGGCATTTAATAAATTGCAGTTAGCAGCCATTAAGCTGAAACCTACTGTTACCAAAACCACAGGATCTTAGCAGTAATATGGTCACTCCATAGTGCTGTGATCCTACAATGCAATGGGATCGTCAGGGTGTCAGTTCACAAGGAGACCAGGAGCATATGAAAAGGGTCACAATCAGTCCTGCTAACACAGATCACATTTAGATGAAGGTAACTCTTTGCCATTAAAGGCAACTGATGGGGCTCAGAAAACAGTACCCCAGAATGAAGGCCTCAGAAGCAATAGTTTTTCTCTGACCTTTTCCTGTCCTCCTGCCTCTCAGACCCATTCTCCTCCAAGGCTAGCCATAGAAACTAGAATCCCTCTTCCCCAGGGCAGATCACAAAAGCCAGAACCTCTTTTCCCAAAAGCCAGCAATAAAACCTGAAATTATTCTGTGTAAAAACCGACTGTAAAAAAAAATTATTTGACCTACCTTGTTTGACTGTAGGTCATAAGACCCCCATTCCAGTGAGGGTCCTGCCCCACACCCAGAAGGAAGGAATGCCTGCTCCAAGAGGTCAGGAAGAATCTAGACAGATAGGATTTACCAGGTTTCCCTATTCAGTATATTAACATTAGATCATACCCTTTTTGTCCAATCATATTTCTCACTGCTGTCCATACTTTCTTGAACCTAACTTTAAAAATGGACAATTTCCTCTGTATCTTTGGATCTTCATCCTGAAGCTTCCCATGTACACAAGTTAAATAAATTTGTATGCCTTTTCTCCTATTAATAAATCTGCCTCACATCAGTGATTTTTAAGCAAACTTTTAGGAGGCCAAAGGCCTTAGTCCTACACAACCTTCTATTTTAGTGGAACCTGTGTTAACAATAAATGGACTGTAGACAGTTGAGGGTTAGGAGGAAGGAACTCCAATACTTCAGACACTGAGGAAGCATGGTGGCTTCAGCACATTGAACAGCAGTGAAGAAATGATAATCTACTCAGGTCACTGTGGGCCAGAGCCCCAGCCCCTGTGTCACCAAGGGCACTTGTCCCCGAGGCCACATCAGAAGAATGAGGACAAGTGGTTTGAGGAGAAGGAAAGGGAGATTTATTAATTTGTTGGCAAATGAGGAGAGTGTCAGACTCACATCTTAAAGTACCATTTTCCTACCCATAGGCAGAGAGACAGAGCTGTTAAAGGGAGTTTTCAGCTTTGGGCTAATGCTATTTAACTATAGCATCTCTGGTGAAGACAATCTCTTGATCATTGCTTGGACAATTCTGTTGAGCCGTGTCCTGTGGTACAAAGAACAAAGGACACTCCCCTGCCCCTCTGATCACTGGCCTCAGAATGCAGGCCAGGAATGCAGGCTTGAATTCTCAAGAAGAGTGGGGGAGGTTTTAAAGAGACAATTTTTAAAACATTTTACCCTTTTTCAGGCCATTCCTTCTGTTACACTTTAACAGACACTGGCATGTCTCAGAGGCCCTCAGGCAAGCTGGCAGCAGAAAGTATTCTCTGGCAGAAGTCAGCACCTGAAGGGGTAAACACTAGTGTTGGAAAACTCGAGTTTTATAAATGCAGATCCTTGGGAGTATAAATCGGTACCACTGCATTGGATCATTACCCAGCCATCCTAGGAAAGTTGAGGCTATGCATCCCCCGTGACCCAGCAATTCCACCCCTCAAGAAGCACTCTGCAGAATCCTGCCTACAGGGACCCATAGAGACACGAATAAGAATTCTCCTAGCAGAATTGTGTGCAATTCCATCAACAGGAGAATGGATAAACAAATTATGATATATTCATATAATTAAACACCTTCCAGCAGACAAGATGCCAAACAAAAATGACGTATAACAACACACATTTATCTCACAAATACGCTTTTGATTATAGATTCAAGTTTCAGAAGAATGCAACATGATAATATTTTCCAAATTTTAAAAACAGGCATAAATAATTACATAGTTTTTGTTAGGGACCCATGCATATGCAGCAAAGATAAAAAGAGTAAAGACAAAATTGATGAACAGCAAGTGCAGTGACTTCGCTGAGAAGACAGAAGGGAGATATGAACAGGGAGGGGCCCGGGTATTCACAATGCGAGGCAGGGCAGTGAGTTCACAGTTATTCATTGTGTTAGTCTTTATAACTTTTTGTATATCTCATATTTCATCAAATTTTTAAAAATTTAATCTAAAAAATAAAATTAGAATGCATTCACTCATCCATCCATCCAAATGTTCGTTCATTCAATAAATATTTATGAGCATCTACTTTATACCAGGTGCCCTTCTGGGAGGTAAAGAGGTAAATGAGAGAAGCAGAAGGCTAGTCAGTGACCTCAAAGGTTTACAGTCCAGCTGTGATAAAGAGACACACAGGGAGATTTAGACAATAGTGTGAGCATTTGACAATGAAAGAATTTGTATCTGAAAGGAAGACATGGCTTGAGGCAAAAAGCACACACAGAACCTGTCTCCCAGGCATGTGGCTAAAGATGAGGGAGGTCCTGGGAGGGAAGCAAACCTGACCCCACGGAAGCACAGGACACAAACGCCACTCAGGACTGCTCTTCCTTCCAGCCTGCAGTGCCATCCGTGAACTTGGCAAGTGCTCCCACTCAGGCCTGGACTGTTTCAAATAGTTTTTGTTTGTACAATACAATGGCTGAAATTCTGCACAAAGGTTGATTTCATGCTGTGTTGTGTTCCTTTTTCAATATAAATGTCACAACTCTTCTAGGGGAGGTGTAACAACAATGGAGCTATCTTCATCAGTCATTCTGGTGCCTTGTGTTTGAAGAGCACTTGCAGCTATTTTTTTCCCAGATTCTTAATATAAGAACGTATTGGTGGAGACTAAAGCCTGTGATCGTCTCCCTCACAAAGGAATCAAAGGATGCATTACAGGAGGGTACAGTTTTTCCTGTTGACAACTATTTGTGTAGGACTGGGGGAGGGATGATACTGGTCATTGCACGATACCAGAAATTGCAAAAGGGAGGGGACCATGGCAGGCTCTTTGACTCTATCATACTCAAAAGAAGAAATAACTTGCAAAACGTTTTATAGCCTATATGATGCTAATGACAGCAATAATTAGTAAACTAAATAGGGAGCGACATACATACACATTACTTGAGTCATAATTCCAAAGATGTTCATCATTATTAAATGGCATACAGAAAGCCCAAAAGTAGTTTATGATAAAAATAGTATTACCCCTGCATTAAATACCTATTAGACATCTGGAACAAATGAATAGTAGCTAACAGTACTAACGTTACCCATATCCACGATTCTAAATGCTTTAATAATACGCACGGGTGTTAATTTATACTTCATAGCTTCACAGCTTGTTACAGGAGGACTAAATCTAACCCTCATGTTGTGCAGACGAGTAACCTAAGACCTAGATGTGTTAACCAGAAAAATCTAAGAGTTTGTGAAAGAGCTGGGATAAGACCCTAGCTCCCCTCTTGCCCTGGCACAGAGCTTCCAGTCTCCCATCAACGTACATAACAATGCTGAATCCTTGGCAATTGCTCAGACAGGCAGTGGCTCTCACTTGAACTTCCATTTGGGTTTGAAGTTTAGGGATTATTCTGAAATAGGCTGAATTTTTGTGCATGGGCAGCCAGGCACCCTGTTCAGAGAAGCCTGAAAAAATTAGAATGGCTGCTTTTCTCTCTCAGTAGAACGAGACATTGAGAAATAGCTGCCTGCTGCAGGCAGGATTCATAGCCACGAGTTTCCTTGTTCAGAACTTGATAGAGATCATTCCTACCCTCTGTCAAGGGTAGCATTTGTGCTACAAAGAATCAGAGGAGTACATGCAAGAAATATGAAGTGTATCAAGCTCAGAATAAAGGAGCAAAGGTTTTAACTTGCCTTGAAATATATGATGGAATGGAGCACTGAGGTGCAGTTTGGGGTAGGTCGGTTGGTTGTTCATTTGTTTTCAACTGTAGGGGAAATGGAGGTGCAGGATGGCTCTTCCCCAGGCCTGGACCTGTGTCTGTAGACAGGCTTGATGTCACCATGAATTCTCCGGCATCCCATCACTCACGGAGGAAGCAGGTCATTTACCCTTTCACTCTGTCCTGTAAACCTGAGCACTGGTGTTCATGAATTGCTCTGAAGTCCAAGAGACATACACTGAGTCGTAGAAATGCCTGCCATCTGCATATGTAACCCAAGTTCTTCCCCACGTGAGGGCCCTTAGGGGTCCAGCTTTGTCCCAGTCAGAGATCAGGGTCACCTTCATGCCTCTGACTGGCTGTAAGAACAGGTGATTCTCCCCAGCAGGTAGTATTCACAGGGCTGACTCAACGACCTCTCAGGTGGCTCCAGGTTTTGCCTGAGTACTCCCTGTTGATTGGGAAGTGCTGGTTTTCCCAATGCATTGACCCTCAAACTTCGGATACTCCTGTTTGGATTGCTAAGAGCTGTATGTGTCATCTTCCTTTGACTTGGTTCTCTGAACCCAGTCACCTTACCATCTGTAATTTATACTCTCTTAGGATTGGATGAAATGTAGTGTTTATCTTGCACTCAATAGTTTTACCATAGATTAGCCCCATCACTGGAGGCCATACAACTTCCAGAAAATTACCTAGAGACTCTAATACTGCCCTGATCTGATGTGCCATTAGCTTCATCAGCAGAGCCTCTAAACTGGTGCCCACAGAGCCATCTGCTGTAAAGCACCAAAGAGTTTAATGTGGAGATGACCTCTGGTCCCATAGAACATAAAGCTACCAGATAGGATGTGCAGCCGGGAGTCATAGATCCAGATGCTGTTCTCAGGTCACATGCCTTCATGACTTTTGCTCTTTCTGTCCCTCATTACATGACTGGCCTTTGAACAGTTAATTAACTTCTTTGAGGCTTAATTTCATAATTTGTAAAACGGAAATAATAACAACCCCCCTCAGTGAGGATTACACCCCATACATTGCTTATTTGGGCACATAATAGTCTTTCAATAAACAATGGCTCTTATCATTGTTGTCACGGTTAATAGAACACGTGAAAATTCCTGGAATATAATAGTTGCCAAACAAGCATCTGTGGAAGAATGCTGGTTGTTTCAAGGCCTTTTTCTTTATCGCCTTACAAATTTATAGGAAAGCAGGTGCCCATCAATCTTTTCACCTATTCCTACCTTTACTATGCCTCTTCTTTCTATATCATGTAATTATCTCTATGGTTATCGCAGGGTCTCAGAGGGCACCACAGGATAATGTCAATAGTGATGTGTGAGCATCTGTGTGGCACCAAAACTGTTTACATTCCTTATTGATTACACCCTTACAATAGCCAAGTGGGGCATCTGAACAGTTGTTATCTCCATCGCTTGGATGAGGTCATTGAAGATCATCTAACCAACTAAGTATCAGAAAAGGAACCAAAACCCAGATTTTATGATTTCTAATACTAAGTTTTGATTCCATATTATAGGCTGGGTCTATTACATGCTCCAAATCTCCCCAAAAGTGAATCAGGGGGTCAAAAGCAACTGTGCCACCTATAACCCCTCTCTTCTGTTGTAAGTCTATATTGAACAAAGTTATTCTGCAGTGCATCAAATATCAGCTATTAGTGTACTCAACCCCATGTAGGGGACAGTGCTGACTCTGGAGCACCCTCTCTATCTATAGAGCTCCTGTGGTCTCATTGGAGGGACAAGCGTGACTGTCATGATGAAAACAGCGTAAGGCCAGATATATTTTGTAGCCACAATGTAAAGGAAGGATCATTAGAAGATGTATTAGGATCTGAGTCCATGTGGATTGGGTGCTTGATTTTATGTAATTCATTTATCTTCCTTGAATTTAAAGTTACCTGAAGAAGGGTTTTTTGGTTATTCTTCTCCTAGAAAAGAACTAGAAATGGGTCAAGCAAAAATAACACTTGGACAAACAAAGATAATAAAATTGTCTGCTTAAGACCTGCTTCAGGTTAGGAGAAAAGATTTCCATCACATGCATACACACACACACACACACACACACACACACACACCAAGTACCAGCACAATAAAGCTAGAAGCAAAAAGCAAAAGACATTACATTATCTTTTAAATCTCTCTGGGCCTGCAATGCATATTTTTACTTTCTGCTACAACATCCCAGGAGCTGCCATTTGGTCTGTTAAGGTGCCTCGATTTCCTGATGAACATCTGTATGTCTATAACATCTTGTAGATCAGAAAGAAATAAACCTCTGCAGAAATGTGGTTAAGACATTGCAGGATGGAAACCCATTAGAGAAAGCCAACCCCCAGAAAGGGGAATAAAACTTGAGAAGAGTTGTTGAAAGCCACCTATGTCACTGGATAGCTTCACAGAGTATGTTGTTGCACACAAAAGAGAGATGTTTGTAACACAAGAGCTCCTGAAATTGGAAAGTTCTAAATGTATTCACAGCTGTCTCCCCTCTGGAGGTGTTACACCAGAGCCAGTTTAAGAGTCTCATTTCATCTGAAAGCTTTTACCCAATCTGAAATGCACTGAGATTCCATCAGGTAGAATCCATCGAGCGAAATTGCTTCCTGCAACGATACATGATTCATTCATTCACATCTCTGAGCTATTTAGAGGAAATTATCCATGGATTGTATCATTAGTTTAAAAGCCACTGCACTTGTTTTTCTGTCTGTATAATTTTAAGGCACATAGGATCATTAGTTGGGAAAACATATTTGAAAAAGGTATATAACTAGTTCTATCACTGGAACAGTATGATTTATGTTGGAGAAACACAGCATTGGAAATTAAACTATGAGGCATAAGTCATCCTTCAGAATGACACCTGAGCCTCTCGTCTCCCTTGCCATACCCAAGTGCAACTCAGAACAGGAATTCACAGATGGAAAGTTGTCCAGAAAGTACAAGGATATTTCTAGGGGGTACAGAACACTACTGTGAAGACATCCCCTTAAGCTGCAAAATTATTGCGATAATAAAATATGTCTCTGTTAGCTCACATAGCAAAAAAAACCAAGACATTCTAGAGCCTCATTATTCTAGTTGCCATTATTGTATTGACCATAATTGGCCTTAGCTTTCTTTCTAGGTTTGGTGGGCTGTCAGTGTCTGGCTGCTGACAACTTCCTTGACCTTGAATCAGGAGGCAGATGTGCCGATTATACCTCTGCCCAGATTGCTGATGCTGCTGTCTTATTTTTAGTCTTGCCCTTGACTTTTAGATTACCTCTTCCTCTCTCCTATATATGAGAGTAAAATCCAATGTGGGATGAAATTCAATGTGAGATCCACAAATGTGATGTTGTGGTTACACCACCTAGAAACATCAGAACAAAAGTGTGTTCAGCATCTTACCTTTCGTTCTTATTGTATTTCTTACTACCCAGCACCGCCTGAGCCATTCCAGTCTTTCTTGAGGATAGAATATAGCCTGAAGTATCTCCATATACTACTTAAACAGAGATGGAAAAGTCAAAGGTGAATGAAGCCAACAATTTTAATAGAAGGAAAAGATTAGGGATGGCTTGGCCATGCTTTGGGCTACCCTCAGGAATTTGATTCTGTGGCTTGCACACATTAGGAGCTACAGAAAGACTCTATTACGACGGTCCTTGGGAAATCATGGCATCTGTTCCATAACTTTCCCCTGACTCACCTGTGATAGAAAGGGCTGGGAGTCCAATCTCAACTCTGTCAACTTAAAACAGTTTTGCAATTTTGAGTAAATCATTCTACCATTCTGAGCTTTACAATCTTCACATGTAAATATGAAGACATAAAAACTAACTAATAGAATTTTGAGAGCTAAATGAGATAATGTGGGCAAAGCACTTAGCCTCCTAGTGCCTAGTTTATATTAAGCAAGTAAAGAGTTGCCATTCCGTCAGTATTACATTTCTTCCTGAGGACTTAATAATTCATTTTTAAAAGCAATTTCTCCCTCCGATATACAAATAAAGGAGAAAAAGTATTCTCAAAATACTAATTCATGTGATTACATGATAATCAAAGCTTTTTCATACAGCCCACTGTTCCCAAACTACACATTTACAGGAGGTAAACCAATGTGACCCAGTTGTATAGCAATGGTGGGATCTGCTGTATCGTCTATAGGGTTGGGATGGGCAAAATTTCGAGATGGGAATGAGGGTGCTGATTGCTACTTTCTCTTTATATCAGAAAATAACTGTGCACATCTATTCCAAAATTTATAAATAACCACAATAATATCTTTTAGAGGCCCAAAATACAAACTAGGATCATGTACTGCATTTAGATATCACGTCTCTTTGATCTCTTTGTTGTTAACAGGTCCTCAGTCTTTCCTTGTCTTTCATGACCTTGACATTTTTTAGGAGTAGAAGCCAGTTACTTTATAGACGGTCCCTTGCTTTAAGTCTTTCTGCTGTTCTGTCATGACTTTTGCATTTTTTACAAGAATCCCACCAAAGTGATGCCATGCTCTCTCAGTGCATTGTATCAGAAGGCACATGATATCTATGAACTCTGTAATGGGAGATGTTAACTTTATCATTTGACAAGGTGCCTGCCAGATTTCTATGTTGTAGAGTTAATTGATAACTATGTTGTACTTATTTGAAGCTGTGTCTCAGGAATTTTGGGTTCTGCATCATGAAAAGTCTTCCTGCTCAAGAGAAAAAATAGTGTTCCCTAATTCTCGAGAGATGGCTGATTGTCATAATTTCAAACAAAGAGTGAGGATTGATTAAATAATTTAAATAAATTAACATAAGAGTATGACTTGTCTCATTCCCTTGTTGTCAAAACCAATGGATAGATCCTTATCCTCATTTTATTTGACATCTTAGTGGCATTTGAGATTTTGACCCTTCCGTATGTGAAATACTCCCTTGCTTTGTTTTTAGCAGTGCCAATCCCTAGATTTTTTCCTTCCTAAATGGCTGGCAAGACCTACTCCCCTGTCTGACTGTTTACATGTATTTTTGGTTTTTCATGCACATAATGATATTTAATACTAAATGCATTTGTAGATAAATTACCTTTCTGACAAAAAGAAGCAGCTTATTCTGATTACATAATTTTAGGTAGACTTTTTCACTAAGTGACATATTGAAAAAATTTTCCTGCACCTCTAAATACTCATATAAATAATTTTAATGGTGGCTTGGCATTTCATAATAGAAATGCACCGTGATTTACCTATCTCATTTGGAGATATTTAGGTCATTTGCTTTTCAAAGAAATGCAGTGATGCTATAGCAGGGGACAGGAAAAAATACAGTAACAATAGAAGAAAAGGAAAAAGAAGTTATTTCGCCTTCTAACAAAATTAGTGAAGATGCACATGCACAAACACACACATGATTCCCTGAGCACCATCGTATTTGGATCTTTCTGTAACTCCTAATGCGTGCAAGCCATAGAATCAAAGTCCTGAGGGGAGCCCAAAGAATGGCCAAGCCAACCCTAAGCTTTTGTGCAGTTATCATCATCATTCATCTCCAGAACAGTTTTCATCTTTCCAAACTGAAACTCTGTACGCATTAAACAGTAACTCCCCATTCACCATCCCCTCAGTCCCTAGCAGCCACTATTCCACTTTCAGTCTCTGTGAATTTGACTACTCTAGGTACCTCGTATCAGTAGAATCATACAGTATTTGTCTTTTTGTGACTGGCTTATTTCACTTAGCATAATGTCTGCAAGGTCCATTCATGTTATAGTATGCATCAGAATTTTCTTCCTTTTTAAGGCTTTAATTTTCTATTATTAATATATGTATATACCACACTTTTTATCAATTCATTTGTCTGTGGACACCGGGTTGCTTCTACCTTTTGGTTATTATGAATAATGTTGCTATGAACATGAGTGTACAAATAGCTGTTCAATTTCTACTTTTGATTCTTTTGAGTATAATTCTAAGAAACAAAATTGTTGGAGGAACAGGTTAGTACATTTTAACGTTTAAATTTATATGTCTTAATTTGTTAGTGAAGAGTCACATTTAGAACATTTTCATGGGTCTTGGCATTTCTTAATTTGTGACTTATGCATATGCATTTTTGAACATTTATAATAATTTCTCTTACTATTGAGAATAGTAACTATTATTTCTCATGTAACTTACAAGTATTTTTGAGATCATTACTTTTTACTTCAGTTAAAGATGTGTCTGTTTGTGTATCTATTTATTTCAGGAGTGAGAAGAGAGGGATGGAACCATTCTTTCTAAAATAAATATTTGTAATGTGAAAACTCCAAGTTCCTATGCCGACATGAAACATGGTCTTACAGAAAGGGTTTCCAGAGAACATCACACCTGACATTTGATTCCTTGTCTTTGCCATGGCCCTTGACAAGCAGGCACACGGTTTCACAGACTAAGTTCCCCTTTGCCCTGCATTTTAAAAAGTGGATGTTCTTGCAAGCAATGAAATAAATCTGCAGGAGAGATGCCCATAAACTCTTGTGCAAGATGCTTAGTGTGAAAGACTTTGGCGGAAATAGAAAATTCCAACTATATTGTCACTAAGCTGTTTGAGAAATAGGCAATCGAGTCTTGATTAATGTGCATTTCCCACGTCATTTATGCCCAACCTCTCTGCAGTTTACTTCTGAAAATTCTAATACCTGGTCCCAGAGGAAATACCATTTTCACTGGTTGTGAGATCTCATTGCCTCCCATGTCCAGGGCTGTTTTCTGGGACACTCAGATGGCAGCCAGGTAGGCCAATGGAGTATAAGAATTGTCAGATTTATAAAACAAACAAGCCAAGATAAACAAACAACTCTCAAAATGAAAGATCTACTTTAAATCGTAGCCCATGGCCATCCTTAAACTTCTTAAAGATTCTTTTCTTGTCTCACTGACTACCAGCTAACTCTGCTTTTCCTACTTACAACTCAAGAGTAGCATTAGTAAGAGTTAGTCAAGCAGAAAGGCAGGTAGAAAATTTGTGTCTTTACTTTAAGGTTAAAGTTAAACTCACTTCTTTATGGCAGTGTTTCTCAACCATTTTTTCATCATCTCCCTAAGGAGCCCTTAAGACATTTTTTCCTCATTGCCCCCCTCCAAAAAAAGTATAATACTACACATATACCATATCAGTACTATACGTATATCTGTACGTTAAAAGAGCAAGATTTTTTCACCACCTCCCTCCCAAAAGAACTAATTTTTGCCCCCTTGAGGGCAGAATCAGCCCTGTTGAGAATAAATGCTCTACCATGTTTTCTCTGATCAATACACACTCACATTTAAAATCAAAGCATCTCAGAAATATAAGAGAATGTATGGTTCTGCTAATTGAGTTGTTCTTACCCATTAGTTTGCAGTAGCCTCATTTAGGAAGATTCCTTCTTTCAAAATACAAATGTCAGGGCTATATCCACGATGTTCTGTATCAGACTCCATATTTAAAGCCTAGGTAATTTTTTTAATGTCAAGTGATTTAAGCCCCTCATCAAGTCCAAGCTTTATCTACTAATAATTTTTAAAACAAAAACAGCCTACATCTATTGAATGCTAGTGATTTTCCAGGCTGTGTTCTAGTTCTTTATTTCATGAATTTCATACAGTAATCCTATGTGTTAAGTACTCATATTATTCCCTTTTTACAGATAGAGAAACTTAGGCACAGATGAATTAAGGAATTGTTCAGTGATACACAACAAGTCGAAGTAATCTGAAGCCAGAATCTTGATTGTCAATCATTAGAACACATAGCCACTACAGCTCACCCCTTCCAGCTGATGGGATTCACTTCTTTGTGTAATAAATTCTGGGAACATCTCCTTCAAGATTCTGGTTGATCTCTTCTCCTAGTGAAGAGTCATACTCATATAGAGCCCATGGTGATGAATTAATTCTTTATCCCTAGGACTATTAATATTTCCTTATTAACATCCTGGCTTTATTTGGAGTAGTGTCTGTATATCCCCCGTGTAGAAAAATCTCATTTACCTGTGCAAGAAGACTAACAGGGAATAGATAAGAATGCACAGAGATGAAAAGCAGAGAGGAAAAAATAAGAATCCACAGAGAATGCATCCACTTTCAAGTTTGTGCAGCTGAACAGCAGAGATAAGGAAATAGAGAAAGAAAGAACATAGCAAAGGCTAACAGTAAAAGAAAAGGGAAGGTGACCTTTGTGAGGATGAGGATTGGAACAATGAGAGAGAAACTGATGAACTTCAAGGAGTGTGAACTGGAGAAGTGTAGAGAGAAGCGTGCACAAGTGTGAGGTCTGATCATCCAATCTGGGGAGATTTGAAATCAAATTACTAGGTTTGGACATGTTTTGTCTGAAATCAGGACTGGCCCAGAGAGGAGAGGTTGATTTGATAAGGGAAATGAAAGGTCAGCCCTATGGATCATGGAGGGGAAACGGGCAGCTTGCTCTAGCGGATGGGACAGAGACTTGGCTGTTCTCGTCAATGCTCCCTTCTCTTTCCAGACTGGGTCTGAAGAACAACCTGGCAACGTGTTTCCTGTTCTGCAATTTTGATCAACTTATATACTAAATGCTGATTTTATGATCACTTCATGTTTGAAATGAGCGATTTCTGAGAAGCAGAGGAGAAAATTAAACTCATGGCCTCACCTCCTGTGGCTTACAGCAGATGTTTGAATACTCGAAGCAGTGACAGAACGTGATGCCCCTGAAATGCAGGTACAGAGCAGAAGTTCTGCGAGACCAGTGTTGTTCAGCAGAGTGGAGAAGCCTTCAGATGGGTGGTGGGCTATGAAAGATGGGAAGGATTTGGCCAGACGAAGAGGAGTAGAGAGGGAATTTTCAGGGCAAGGAGAGCACAAGAGTGAGGTGTATTCTGTGGAAAGAAGTCAGGCACACAGGGAGCCCAGCCTGGCTGGGTCAAAATATTCACATAGGTGCCTGCTCTAATTTTCTGAACCCTTTTGTCACCTTTCTCTTTTTGCACTCTGACAGCTCTCAAATTATATTATATATACTTTTCCTGTTTGTGTCCTATTTTACAACTAGGCTGCAAACATTATAGAGGCATGGTGTCACATTCTGTACCACTAGAGTCTAAACCAATGCCCTTGAAAGGAAGAACTTCTAGAATTCAACAGCAGGAGGCTTTAAAATCCTTTTATAAAGCCACTAATAGTTTTTCTCCTTTCCTGACTTAAAAGAAAAATAACTAATTGCTCTGATGAAACTAGTTGCATCCAAAATATGCCAAACTTGTTTGAAATAAATGTACATTACAATTGACTGCCACCCAGTCCCAACTCCAAGACCCGTGTAGAACAGGGAGAGGAAGCGAGAAGACAGGGGTGGTATGAACTTTACTTGGGTAGTGCAACCCCCAACCAAGCAGGTGATGGAGGTTAGGGGATAAGTCAGTGGTCAGTAGATTCAGGCGGCACTCGGGGTGGTCCTCCTATTGTCTGTGGAGTAGACAAGAAACTTTCTTCAGAAACAGGCTCACATGACCGTCTCATTGTGCTTGGAACAAGCATCCATTTTGTGAGGGACTCAGGAATCTGGAGGCCTTCTCTGTCCTCCACACAAAATATTAATTGTCACTTCAAATACGTGCTTTTCAACAAATGCATCCGAATATTTCCCACTTTGATACTATTCCTATCTGGTGCACACTTCACATGCAAGTTCAGTATCTTTATTAGTGGAGGTCAGTACCTCATCTATCCCTTTGGGGGTCATATGGTTTCTGTCACAATTGTGCAACTACGTGACTACTCAATTCTGCTGTTGTAGTGTGAAAGCAGCCATAGGCAATACATAAATGGATACACGTGTTCATCAAACTTTATTTACAAAAATAGGTAGTACACTGGATTTGGCCTGAGCACAATAGTTTGCCAATCCCTTTGTTAGATAACCCTGAAATAGAATTTTTCAGCCTGTAGAATGAAGGTGTTGAGACCTCCAAGACCCTTGAAAATCTGACCCTCTGTGGTGCTGTGTGTCTCCCAACTTGCTAACGAGGCTACGTCAGAGCTCACGGAGAGCACAAAAGGCCAAAGCTCACTAATGAACAAAACCCAAACAAGTAATATAATGGGTGTAAGCATTGAATTTTGACTACAAAAAATAAATGAGTTTCCAGTGTTCACTTATTTAAAAAATCAGAAAATGCCACATACCCCTACCATCCCCATCTATGAAATTGGGCAGCTGAAGTATTTATGCCCATTACATGGGATACCAGCTTTTGATTAATTGGCATGCCCAAAAGAAGCAAGGAAAAATAAATCCAACCTCTACTCAGAGCGTGTTAGCTCATAAACACAGAAATACAATTTATAAATTTTCTGGGGACAGTCCCATTGGTCAGCCCATAATGGTCATGGGAAATTATTATTCCTGTGTAATAATTCAGTAAAATGGGCATGTTAATGGGTTTGAGAAAAATATGTTAGTGTTATACTAAAGGAAAGGCACTTTTTTGCCTTAGCTACATTTATAATCTCAAAATAAGCAATCAATACAATCTTCTCCCACTCAAATCTCTCAGCACCCATCTGGTTCTCCAAAAATTTTAAATGACTAAATGGTTTGACACTTGAGACTGAAAAATCTTCCCAGTGAAGGGAAGCTCAGCTCCCATTCAACAAAGCAAATCCAGCTTCCTACCATCAAGACAATTCTCCTTTCCTAGCCTAGTAAAGTTTTATAAAATGTATAATATTGACTGTCCTTGTTTCTATTTAAATTCATACAAGAAAACTTAGAATAATATTTCATCTTAAGCTTTGTAGTAAGTTGCTGTTAATTAACACAAAACGGCAACAGAAATCTAGGGAGTGACATGTTACATCTAGGTCTCCTGGCACTAAATGGGGTCAATATATTAACAATACTATGATAAATGGCTTGAAAATTGTTAATGGTCAGATTCACTGCTCATGCCATGCTATGACAGATGTCCTTCTCTATTCACAGTAATAACCAAATGTTGGTTGCTGTTTGGACAAATAAATATAATTATGACAGCCAGAGGTGTTATTCTTAATGAAATCATGTGCTCTTCCCAATGTACTTTTCACCCCACAGTTGGGTGACACCAGAAAAATAAACACAAGACCAAAGGCCAACTTCAGCTTCCCCTATTTCCACGTTTGGAGCTTTCTACCTCCATGTCATGGCTCACGGAGTTCAAGTCAAGCCCTTCACACTGGGTCTTATACCCATGTCAGGCCAATACCCAGGCCTGGCCTCCCCAGGTGGTGCTTATGTCTAAATTTCTCCCATTTTCCAGGGCGATGCATCCTTACTCCAATTTTTTGCCTGTTCTTGACTGGAGACTGAGTAGCAAAGGTTCTGCATGCCTATGCAGCTGACCCCTAACAAAAAAATCCTGGACACAAAGGCTTGGGTAAGCTTCCATGGTTAGCAAAACTTTGCACAGGTTGTGACATATTATAGCTGGGAAAATTAAGTACTGTCCATGCAACTCCACTGGGGGAAGACACCTGGAAGCTTGTGCCTCATTTCTCCTGGACTAGGCCCTATGCACCTTCTGCCTTTGCTGACTTTAAACTGTAAACTTCCCTGCAATAAACTATAACCATGAATATAACAGCTTTTCTTGGCTCTCTGAATACCCAATACAGAGACAGTAAGGTAGAGAGGAATTAACATGAACATTGTACCCACGTCTTTCCAACTTTGAACCCCGACCTGACAATTTCTAGAAGTGCAGCCTCAGACAGTGACTGAATGCCAGTGAGTTTCAGTTTCCTCATCTGAATCTGGGGGTGATAGTACCTGTATCACAGAGTTGCATGAAGTAAATGAAATTTCATACTAAAGTGCCTAGCACAGTACCTGGCATATAATAGGTATGCAATACAAGTTACATCCCTTCCCCTTATTCTAACTGAGTATTAAGTTGATGCTTATTCAGTTTTAGCTAGAATTGGGGTTCAGGGAGCCTCTTTCCAATCTCAGAACTGAGATTAAGAAAAAATAGATAGTGTTCCTAAAGCTGATCCAAGTTCTGAAGGCTCCCTTTTCAAGGTCTGATCAAAGACTGGACTTTGAAGGTTCTACTGCTGGTGAAACATTTGTGCTGCCCCCATCGACAAAGGTTTACATCCACCTGATACAAGCCAGACACTGGAAGCATAGTGGTGAGACAAACAAGGGTCCTGTTCTCAGAGTTTACCCTCTACTGACAGACCACATAAATTGTGTAATATTAATGCTGAGTTTATTGCAGATAGTCAGAAAGGCTATGAGGATGGTAAGGTAAGGAAATGGGGTAGAGAACGTCTGGGTGCTGTGTAAAGGAGGGTCTCTGAGAAGGTGGCACCATGAGGCTATATGATGAGAATCCGTCTTTGTGAAGATCTTGGGGAGCTCTTTCCAGGCCGAGGGATTGGCAGGTACAAAGGCTCTGAGATGAGAATGAAGGTGGCATACAAAAGGAACTGGAGCATGGGGACACTGGGGATGGCTGGCTGGAGGGGAGGCCAGGGGCCAGGCAAGGGCAAGATCGTGAGGACTTGTAGAGCATGGAGGTGTCTGCATCACCCACATGCAGTGGGAAGCGGCAGAGAAGTTTTAAGCAGGGTCCTGACCTAATCTGAAATCATGATCTTCACACTTTAACATAATCCTGTCGTTTATGAGAATGACATTAGGTACTAGATTTGGAAGGAACCTAAGAGATCCCTTAGCCCCCAGTGTATCATTTTTAGGGATGAGAAATTAGAAACACAGAAAGAATGAATTGCCCAAAATTCCCTATAAGGTTAAGAGAAGCGGCAGATTCAGGACTCGGACCTCTGGTTTCTTGGCCTCTAGGGTCTCAGCAGCTGCCGATAGCCACACAGCACTCAATGCTGCATTGGTTGCAGAGGAACGAGATTGAACGTATCCTGGGCTGTCGACTAGCACGTCTGTTCTAATCTTTCTCTTCTAGTAACCTGTGTTCATGAAAACTCCAGAGTCTGTGCCTAAGATATCATTCCCTAAGAAGCCAGTACTGGAGGCACTGGTGGGTTCCCTACAGAAAGGGGGAAAACGGTCCTTTGTCAATTCCATGCAGCATTTGTTCTCCTAGGTCCCAAGGAGAAATCGCTTGAGCCTGGAATCTCACAGAGCCCCCATGGCAACATCTCCCTCACTGTCTCCCCTGACCTTCGCTCTGCCGGGACCAAAACTAGACCAAGGGATTTGGTGGGGTTATGGGGGGCTTTCCTTGCCCTCTGCCACCTACTCTCTCCCATCCCTCCTGAATCAGCCCACAAATAAATATCTTTTTGCCAAAAACTAATAACAACAGAACAAAAGCCATGCAATTCATTCAAATTCAAGCCCACTCCGACCTGAGCCAGGCCTCCCTGCTAAATGAGAGCTGAGGGCAGCAAGGTTGCCTGGACTGAAGTTGTACATCCTTCCACACACACCATGACCCACACCCCAAGCCTTCCCTGCTGAGGCTTTAACAAGTGAAAATTGGCTTTTAGGAAAGTGTCATCCCTGCAAAGGGTAGCCTTTTATTTCTCTGTGACTTGAGCCATGTCAGCACTGCCCAGAGAAGGGTGAGAGAGGAGATTTACTGCTTAAACAGCTTCTCAATATCTCACTGGCCTCAGCAGAGATACACATCCATAATTTAGAGGAAGTGATCAATCACTAGAAAATACATCCTGCCTATTAAAGTGAGCTGTCGGCCTCCTGCCAGCCCATTTCGCCGAACTGGAGGGTCTGGGCCAAGGGCACCTGGGACAGCCTCTCTCTGCCACTTCACAGCGCACAGACAGGAATTTTGTCATGGCCTCAGATGTTCTCAGACCTGTAAAGCAGCTGGGTTTTGGAAAATAGATTCATACAGGGGCAATAGGAGGGGAAGAGTGGTCTATACTTCATCAGGGCTGGCCAAAGGGAGAAACTCTCAGCTATTCCTGCAGGTGACAGAGGAGCAAACTTGAAATGAGATTTGGAGGTTGAAGGCTGGGAGCCAAGCTGGGGACATAGAGATGTACAAGGAGCAGCTGCTTGGCTATTCCACTTGCAGAATAAGAGGAACGGGCAGCATAGAGACTGAGGGGGACACAGGAGAGCAAGTGAAAGACAGAAGCAACCAAAGAAGAAAAAAGAGGTTAAGTGTTTACTAATCAAGAGCAAAGGGAGAAAGAGGAAGTTGAAACCCAGAATCATAATTGCCTATAACTGCTCAGCAGCCCAGCTAACTTGGCCCAAATCTAACATCATTCTCATTTTCAAATGCTCGGGAGCTCTAAGAGATACCTGGAACCTGTCTCCCGTAAGTTAGGAAAATACAGAAGCCCAGACATTCCGTGTCACACTGACTCGAGCACCCACTGGTTTTCCTGAGCACACAGAGGCAGCTCTGGGGCCACCAGGTCCTGACCTACAGGACCCATCTGTGAGTCCCAGTTCTCGGAACAAGAGGAAGGCTTCAGCCAATAGGAGCGACTGGGAGATACTTTGCCCCCCTGCTCCCACCGAGGCATTGCTGTAAGGGCCTCTGTGGACCTGAGCGAGAAGTAGCCCCCAGCCCAGTATTGCTCCTTTCACTCGGGTGTCTCATAAGAGAAAGCATCCACCCCTCCCCGAGTGCAACCCGCTTATAGAGACATCATTTACACCCATATGTAAGTGAGACTTCCTCCCTTGTGTGTTTTCACATTTTAATTGGGATCAAGCCCTAAGAATGAATTGCTAAGGGTGGAGCTTAAGGCAGTAAACAGTCTTAGGAGTGAACTGGACCCCAGTGAAATCACCCTTGAAGTGGCCCTTTAAGACCCCAGAGGATCTGGCCTCTGCCCGGATCTCTGACTTACATCCTACTACTTGAGGCACTCACCTTCCCCTTCAGGCATACCACCATCCCATCATACAAGGGGCCTTTTGCACACTCTTCTTTCTATCTAGGACTTTCTGCTGCAGCTCTACACATAGTTACCTATCCAGCTCAACTTTCACTGCTCGGCCTTCCTGCCTCCCCAGACGAGGTCAGGTCTCCCTCCTAGAGCACCGCACACTCCTCCTCCACAGCACATAGGTTCATTCCTTCTTTGTCCCGAAGGCCCTCGTGTCGGAACACACTTGACAATTTCCACCCACCTAAAGAGGATCAATGTGGCCAGGGTATAATGGGAAGGGGGATAAATACGTCAGAGAGACAAACTGGCCAGATGGTTCAGGCCCATGAAAGCTTCTTTCAGGATTTTATTCTAAGCGTGATCAGAAGGGTTTTAAGCAGTGGAGCGACATGATCTGTATTGATCTATACTTTAAATGATCACTCCAGCTACTGTGTTCAAATGGATTGCAGTAGAGGACAACTTCAGAAGCAGCTGGAAGGCTATTTTTGTACTAGGGATGTTCGGTGGAGGTGCAGAGGGGTGAATGGATTCAGCATAGGTTCCACAGTGTACACTGATAGATTAAACATGGTGTTGGAGGGAAAGAAAAGAACCAGTTGTTGGCTTGACTAGTAAGTGCAGTGTCGTTTATTGAGATTAAGAAGATTGGAAGGAGTGGGTCAGGAGGAGGGAGTCAATGATGTTGTGTTAAGTTAGATTTGAGACGTCTTTTAGATATCCAAGTAGAAATGTCAGGGAAGGCGATGGAATTGCTAGGAAAGGTCAGAGCTTAAAAATGATACTGGACAATTATTGACTTATAGAGAGGTTTTCCAGAGTCAGGACTGCTGTGTGGGTGCAATGGAGGCAAGGGCTGACATCAGTGATGTTTACCAGGGAGCGAATGTAAAGAACCACAGGACCTAAGTGGGTGAGAAGGGCAAGAAGGACCAGAGAGCAGTGAGAATAGGAGGAAAGTAACAGGGTAGAGGGTTGGAAGTCACAGTGAGGCTGTGTAATTGCTAAAGTGGGAGACCTGAGCAGGTGAGAAGGAAGGGTAGGAGACGGTGCTCAGAGTGGATTTAAGGAGGCAGAGACCTCCTCTGCAGATGCACCTAGTTAGGCTGCCTTCCACGTCTCAAATCCCAAGCCCTTGCTAGGCTAGGGGTCTTCCTCTGCTCCAAAATATCCTTCCCCCTTTTTGGGCACCAGACCATCCATGTCCATCCATGGATGTTATCTACTCTGTAACTTTAAACCAGCCTGTGCGTCTGTGGCCTGCCCATGTGTTGACCATTAAATGGGGATTGAAAGGGCTTCAAAACCATTCGTGAACACCTTCGCAAATCACTTCCTGCTTGCTGTTATACTGCTTGGTTTCTGACCTGGTTGAACTCTGCTTGGCTCTTACGCTCTTTGCTCCAGTCTAGATTCTTGGCTCCATCATCCATGCAAGATCATGCTTCTTGCTCTGGATTCTCTTGGACGGCAATCACTGCTGCAGTTAGCTCCTTGGAGCTAAACCTCTGGCCGACATGGCACCCAGCTGGCTCTTTCTGCTTCTGCATGAGGGAGAGGATGAGAAAAGACTCACAACTTTCTTTGCAAGCCCCTCCACTGAACACCTTCTCTAGCAGATGCATCTCCATGCTGGTGGGGACACTTCTCGTTTTCTCTCCATACGTTAGACTATGTTCCCATCAGCTTTGTAAATGTGTTCCTTCTGGCACGCTTTAATTGTTTGTTGGAATGTTATTGTGCTCCTTATCCTTTTTTTATTTTTAACATATTTTTATAGAATTTGATATCAATATTTTTGTTGTTCATTTTTTCTATGAGAGTTGGTTCTTTTCCTAGATTCATGGTTCTAGAGCTCCCTCTTCTGCTGTCTTTGTGAAGTGTTCGTGACATGCTGTCTTCCTTTCTCCTAGCTCTGGTCTCCTCCCCTACTTTCACTCGCATTTTGTTTTTTCTTTCTCTATTGACTTCGTGCTGCTCACTTTGGATCTTATTCCCAGCAGTTTCTCCTCACTGTGGGGCTTCATCTTAGATGGGAGTTTGTCTGGGGAAGGAGTTTTCTCAGGCCCCTTCACATCTGACCACTTGTACGCACCATGAGTGGAGTCTGCAAAGCTCCTCCCTGGTCAGCAATTGTTCTCAAGTTTTCCCACTGAGATTTCCAAAGGACAACTACATGCTTGTCTGGGGGACTGTGGCACACATCAGATGCCCCATCACTTTGCTGTGCTTTCTCCAGCACAGTTGTTGATACGATTCGGGTCTTGCAGTGTTGGTGGTGTGTCCCCACCTACTCATATTTAGGTTCACAAGGACACTTAGTCAATTAACTTTGTTGTAAATGTTGACCACAGATTTTGGAGGGCTTGGGATTTTTTTTCTACCTAATTTCTCTGTTTATAATGATACTTGAAGAAATCAAAAAATTATGCCACTACTGCCATTTCCCTGGACCTCCCTGGGTTATCTGTTTAAGCCATTTAACTCTCTGAGGTACTTACCCTTGTTATTCTCATTATATAGATCAGAAACTAAAGCCTAATGAGATTAGGCAAATTGCCCAAGATCAAACATCGTAAGTGGCAGAAGTCAAACACAAATCCAGGCATCTTGCCTATGAAGCACACGCTACTCACTACTGCGCAAGGCTGCATCTAAGTGTCATTAAGCTATTAGAAGCATGAGTAGAAATTAAACAAATGAAGAATAGGAATAAACCTGTTCTGGGTTGAGGGAATGGGATAGATGAAGGCCCTGGAGTTTCTGTGCTTTAGATAAATAGGAAGAAGTCAGTGCAGCTAGAGCTTCATGAGGCACGGGAACAAATCATGAAATGATGCATGAAAAGGAAGGAAGCCAAAGTAGATTATTCAAGACATTGCAAGCAGGAAGGGATTTTGGATCTTATCCTACATGCAATGCAAAGCCATCAAAACAGCTATATTGTGTATGCAATGTTTCAAGAGAACTCAGAAGAGGTATCACTTTGCTCCATTTAAAGGATTAAATTAGGTATCTTTGGAACTGATGAATGATTGGACCACAGAGAAGATGGGTGAATGACATGGTAAAGTGCACTCACGGCCATATCGTGCACCCCAATGGCCAAGACAGAAGATGGTACTTGGGTGGGGGAGAGTCACAAGACAGTCTGGAGAGCGAGGCTACTGGGGACCAGCTTGAGAAGGCCCTGGACAGTCCATGCTCAGGGGGCTCCTGGGAGCCATGGCCTTTCTCCACACCAATTGCTACTGGGAGAAAAGTGGTGACAGAGCCGTGGAACCAGTGGCACAATCAGAACAAAAAGAGCCACTGCTGTAGATTGAATAGAGCCGCACACCTTTTCGGGAGGCTGCATCGCCTTTTACAATTTTCAGAGCTCTGCGTCAGAAGGTCAGCCACATTCACTTGTCAAGACATTTTGGGCAGTAATGACTCCCCTTTCTCCCTATTCTTATCAGCTGCCTTTTGTTACAGTCACTGAGGTTTCGTGCGCTGGCTTTCTGATAAGTTCCCTGTATAATGTAATATTTGGCACTTTTCCTATTCTCATTCAAACTTCAGCAAAAATACCATGGAAAATGGAGGACAGGATGATGCCAGCAACTCGAGTATTATTTTTATCACACCGAGTAAATTTGCCTAAATGCTGTAGAACTGTCTTTCTGGGATCTCGTGTATTCGATAAATATGTAAAGAGGAGCGACCTTTCCACGCTTCACTGACCATTTAATTTCTGGAGCTGCTTTCAGTTTCCATTTAAAATTCTGCCTTAATCTAAGTTTGAAATCATTGGGAATTATTTGTGGAAAGGCCAGTGGATGATGGGACATTAGGCTGAAGGGAGGTGAGGCCAGGTGTAGTTGGCTATGTACAGGCGTGTGGAAGGGAGGACAAGTGTGAGCCGTTAGCAGCCAGCACCTGCAGCAGCTGGAGCATGAATGCATCCTCCTGATCAAGGGAATCTGTGCAGGGCACCATTAGCATCTGCTCCATGGGGCTTAGGTGGGACCATAACCCTAATATTTCCCACAGTGCTTCTGTCTAGCTACAAGGCTCTACGCAGTAATTCCTGTCTTTTCAGAAGCATTAACAATGACCGTGATTTTATTTGCTCTGCAATTGTGTCTTAATGGCAGTGCTCTGAATTTGGCTTCCATCCTAAAGTTGTGGTTTAATGACCACACCTTTGAAACACAAGCAGTTTCATTTTCCAACCCTGAAAGTTCCAGAATCTCTGGGATCTCTATATCCATGTGAACTGTTTGTAAACCTGCTTTCCTGGAGCTAATCTCTCTCTTGTACTACTTTATTAAATGTAGTGGGTAGCAACCAGATCACGCTTTCAAATTCGGCTTTAAAATGGACTAACCTGATGCTCAAGTTCATAAAAACACTTCCTGTTTTCCAGATTCCACAGACAACAGTTTTACAAAATGTTTGCCAGGACATAACATGAGTTGTCATATTCTTCCAACATCCAGTAACAGCTTCCTCACTGCCATCCATCCACCAAGAGGCCATGCAGACTGTGGATATTCAAGTCTTTGAAAAAAAGAACTGGGACCAGTAATATAATTAGCACAGTCTATTACCCAAGCTGGGCCAATGGGAACCCTTTCCATGGGGATGGAGATTCGCAGCGCCCCTCTGAATGGGACCCAGATAGCTGCGGCACATTCCTTTCCACCACGCCGCTACCTGCAGAGAGAGCCAGTCTGCAGACACAGACAAATGAAGCAGCTGAACAGAACAAAGCAGGTGCGTGACAGGCACGGAGAGGCTTCCCTGGATTCCTGACACCTTACCCTTTTCTGATCCCAGCTCCTTCCAGAGGCTCAGCTGCTTTCCTTTGCCTCTTTGAGCCTCCTTTCCCCCATCTTTCTCATAAATTCCCAGCTCCGTTTTACCATAGCTCAGTTGGTTTCCTGTTACTTGAAATCAAATACTCTCAACTAATTCAGAAGACCACGATATTCCTAAGACCAAAGTCATGCATCGTTCCCTGTATGGCCCAGCACCCAGCCCCAGGCAGTCGGATGCTAGACCAGATTGTCCCTGGTTGTCTTCTGGTTCCCAAGTGCTGTGTAAGGTGCCGCCACACAGTCTTCCTGATGTGAGAAATCTTTGGCTGCTACAACTACAGCCCGTGACAGAGAGGACCAGCCTACGTGAGTGTACACCCTGCTGCTGCAGAAACACCTCAAAGGAAATATGTTTATACTCTACTGGCTGAGCGCCAGTGACTAGTTAACACTAGTCAACCAACCAATTTTATCACTCTCAACTCCCTCCGGTGGTTTAGACGGCAGGTAGGAGATGGGTTAAGAATGAAGATGAGGGATTTGGGGGCAGTGCTGGGGCACATAGCAGAGTCACTCTGTCCCAGGAAGGGCCAGGCAACAGCAGTGATGCTGTCATGTGACAATGCCTGATATGAGCATGATTTTTTCCTACTCAGCCAGCTCTACTCTGTGGATGGAAGCAGGTGCCTCCGATTTTCTTCACACAAGCCTGCATGAAACTTCTTGCAGCCCTCCCCGCACCAGGTGGGCCAGGGAATCCTCTGTTTAGCATGCCAGTGGTTCAACACTGCCTGAGAACTTGTTAGAAATGCAAAGTAGGGGCCCCAGCCCAGAAGTGCTGCCTTAGAAATTCCAGGAGTAGGGCTCCGGGAGATCCTGATGCTCCCTGAAGTGTATCATGCCAAACCTAGCTGCTACGTAGGAAGCACGGGGTGGTCCCGAAGTCTCCGAATCTCTGGGGACATGTTGCTTTTCCTGCATGGCCTGCCCAGGCCACATCATGTACTTTCCAGTCAAGCCAGACCCTGTGGAGGAGTCAGAAGTCAGGACCAGCTGGAGGGCACTTCCTGGTGAACTTGCCAGGAGCCAGGAGATCTCTGCCTCCTGCACAGGTAGAGCAGGCGGGTTGCAGAACATGCCTTTTTCCAGACTCTTCCTCCTGCTGTCAATCTCTCCACCATTCACTGAAAACTCCTCGTCACAGGCTGAAGGTCAGTCCATCTGCATTTGTCCAAGCAGCAAAAGAGGGCAATTTTCACAGAATGGTTCTCAGAATGGCGGGAGGGGACTACGCTCATACACCCTACTTCCTGTGTGGTGAAGATGATGGTGATGATATGGTCACACTCTAAAGACGCCTCCTTCAGCAATAATGAGAGAGACTTGAAAAGGCTATTAAAAAACCGTCTCCTCCAGGACTCTCCCCTACTGCAAAAATGAGGCAACATTTCCCTCTTCATGCCCGTCTCCTTTACAGAACCACTTGCACTGATGTTTGCAGTAAATCCAAGTTGGGGGAAGTGAAGTTTGTTCTTGTTTTTTGTAATGCTTTGTTTCATTTTAAATAGAGTTTTGGAGTAGAAACTTTGGGATCAGAAAGATTTGGATTTGAATGTGATATGCACAACTTTTTGTATGACTTGTAATCTTAGACGATTTACATAACCTTACGGAATCTTCCTGGGCCTCAGTTTTCTCATCTCTCAAGAGGGGATTATAATGTCTACTTTACGGAGTTCTGAAAATGACAAGATAATTTGTACAAAGTACTTAGCACTACTCTATGCTTACTATATAAAGTACTTTTTTTTCTTTCCTGCTGTTTTCTCTTTTAGTTGCCTGTGTAATAGCTTTGCACACAGGAACCCCATGTGTGAGACTCCTTTACATAGGGGAAAATGAAGAGCAACACCTCACAATTATTCCAGCTTCTAATGATCTTTATATTAATATGTCATGTTCAAATCCCCCACTGAACTAGAACAGTTCCATTCTTTTATAAGCATCTGAGGTTTGTGTACTATGTCTCCCTAGAATGTTAGAGCCAGTAAGGGCCTTCAAATTGGTCCATTTAATGTAATCTTTTCATTTTACAGATGAAAAAACAGGGACCACAAAAGTTGAAATGACTAGTTAAGGTCATTTGGCTAGGCAATAGCAAAGCACAGATCAAAATCTATTCCAGTCCATCCACCAGTCTGTTATCCTACCTAACAGCTGAACTTGAAGACACTCCAATTTTCTCTTGGTTGGCTTCCTGCTAAATTTTTAGTTTAAAAAATGGAGAAAGAAACTAATTCCTTTTCCCACTTCCTCTTGGCTCTAGATTATGCACTTCAGTTCTTAAATCAGAGGATAATAGAATAGGCATGATTATGGATTTATTTCAGAGAGCAGCAAGAACAAAGTAATTCCACGGAGCCCAAAAATATTTTAAAAGCAATAATCTTTGCAGAGTCCAGTAAGGAAACACAGAGCCATCTCGGATCACCCATATGGCCCAGCATGCAGGAACACCCAGCAGGAGGCCAGCAAGATGACCCAGAAGGGGGCTAATCAAGGCACACAGCAAGGAATGGAGCTGGGCCGCTTACATCATCAATAACACCATCAGTAACAATTGTAGCATTGGTTGAACATTGAGAAAAGAAGAAAAAGTAAATTCCACAATTGTAGTCAATCCCAAGAAAGATGTGCTATGGTTTCTGATGTCAGGTGTGAAAATATAGAGCTGTTCGGTTAGGAGGTCAGTATTATGACCAAATGATGTCAGGACAGATTGGTGGGATGAGCCTGATGATTTGTGTATGTGACTGGAATGCAGAGAAAACCTTTTTGCAGATGTAAGACTTGCACGGCAACCGTATCTGACCATGCACTGAGGCAGCCGAGACAGTGGCAGAAGATGGAGTCTGGTCTCCTTAATCTGACTGCAAAGACACGCTCGTGACACTGACCACCAGAAACATTAAAACCTCAGTGCCAGGTGAGTGAGACAGGCAGTGAGGGCAGGAGCCCAGCTGAGAGGAGACCCTGGGTTGGGCATGAAGGAGGACTTCACTTTGCAGGGGAGGTCCTGGCTCTCCCCTCCCTCCTGGTCACTTCCTCTTGGGCGCACATGTCTTAACCTTGGTGGCTCAGTTTGGGCTATTACAGCATCAGCCACTACTGATCTCTTCATGTTCCTACTCAGGACTTAAAGAAAAAAGTTGGAACATGAATCCCTGCTTCTATCCCACCTGCTTGTGTCCCCAGCACTGGCCCAGGCTGTGTGGGAAGCTCCCCGCCAACCCAACCTTACCACCATGCGATGATGATGGTGTCGTGGTCCTGCTTAGACATATTCACTTCTCAGGGCCCTAACACTATTCACTGCCATTTCTCCAAATCTTTAAGGCCCCTTTCCCTAACAAGGCTTCTGAAGAAGTCTCCTTTCTCCCAAAATTACTAATATATTTGTTTGTTTCAGTGACTCTTGCAATCAGTGGGCTTTCTACCTACAGGTTCCCTTCCCTCATGTCCTTGGATGGTACAGCTCCTGGGTGATTGATGGTTTGTGCTTATCTATGTGACATCACTGGGTCTCTTCACTCTTCTTATCCACAATTACCTTGGACTTAAATATCCCACTGAGCTACCCACTGTATAAGAAAAATAAAAAGAGTTTCTAAGAGCCTCTTAATTTTCCCAAGACATATGCTATGGTTGTTATCCTTAAGTATTATTGTAAGCATTATTTAACAGTGCACCGGCTGCTATGAAGAAACAAAGAGAAACAAAGATGTTCTCAGTGAGTTAACAATTTAAATCAGAAAAAAATTATAAAAATATATTCTAAGTCAGGAGAAGCACACAAAATACCCAGGGAACTGGGAATTGATTTTTAAGGATGTTTTAACTGTATGAAGGGGTGTGCATTTTTATCATATTTTGTGTTTAATAAACCCAGGAACCCACCAGAAGGTACTTGGGAGACCCTTACAGTGTTGCTTTGATGAATTACATTGGCAGTGAACTAGTTTCCAGCTGGAAAAGCCTCCCTTTAATCTGATTAAACAGTAGATATAAATTATTCTAATCACTCTGAACAATCGCCACAAGCCTCTGCAACCTGGTGTCATTCTTGGGCCATGCTCAGAGGGGTTGCACCCTGCTATAAACAGGCCTATTTCTGCACATGGACTATAACCTACACAGCCACCTGCAGAAAGAGGTAAGTTTCCGGTGTGCATAAGGCGCTGCTAGCGGGCCCTGGGGATACCAGTAAGCAAAGCAGACCAGGTGTCTGCCCTCCTGAAGTTCACAGTCCAGGGAAATGCACCCCCTTACCCATGCACCATGCAATCATGTGTTTAATTACACCTCCTCTGGAGGAAAAGTCCTGTGAGAGCTCATGACAGGGGCCTGACCTAGTCTGGGAGTGGAGGTGGTCAGAGCTGTCCCTGAAGGTGTGGTAATTAAGATAGTGTGAGAGCTGAGTGGGTTTCAATCAGGGAAAGGGGAGGGAGTGAGAGGTGAGCAGAGTATGGAGGCCCCAAAGCATAGAGAGGGTAACACATTTCAGGAAATGGATGGTGGCCAGTGTGACCAGAATATAGGCAAGACTGGGCAGATACAGGGCCAGAGAGCCCAACATGGACCAGATCAGGCAGGGTCCTGTGGCTCACATAGACAATTTTGAGTTTTATTCTAAGAGCGACGGCATTTCATTGACGGGTGTTCAACAGTTGGCTTTGGCGCCCAGTATCCATGAAGAGCAAGGCTCAAATGTTTAAAGCATGCACACCTTTCACTGACAGGAACAAGTAGTTCTTTGAACGCCTCTCCAATTTGTGGATGTCTTTTTACAAGGGAACCCTAAGAGTGTCTTGTGTTACCTCTATCCTTTCAGCATCCATCGGAACCTCTGCTCTTGACTGCCCCGACAGGAGGCGGAGTGGGGATGAACCCGGTTGTTCTGGCTCTGGAGACAGCAGAGCCCTCTTGTGTGCTATGCCTCTGTCCTCTTGTGTTTCCTTCAGAAACCCACTACTCTGTAAGCAAGAGTTCCACACAGAGCACATGGGAGGGAGTGTGACCTAGAGAGGAGGGTAGGTTGGGTCTGTGGGAAAAGCAACGGCTAAGTCCCAGCGTGGAAGAGAGTAACACTGTCTCCCTCACCCTCACTGCCCAGTCCTCCCAGGACTGATGTCAAACACTTGAGTTGCGCAGGCTAGCATGGATAGCTAAGGAGCTTTGAAATGGATTAAATATCAATTTGAAGTTAACAACCTGAAAATTGACCGAATCCATGGAGATTACTGAAGTCAACATCTAGAGGCACACGTCAGCTTGGAGAGAGCTCAAGATTAGGAAGGAAATTTGCTGTTGGTCCTGGGCTGCTGCCTCTGCAGATCCATTCTGGGGTCATTTCCCTCCAACTAGTCCTTTGCTTTCACGTACCCTGAGCAGCTGCTTTCCTCTCCCTCCTCCCACAGCCAACAGCTACTCCTCCCCTTCCCGGTCCATCTCCTGACTACTAACTTCTTTTCCCTTTTTTTATCCTTATTGATTTCTTTATGGAAGTAAAATTAAATAAAGGAAAATGTATGAATACATTGTACACAATAATATTACATCTCAAGCAGAACCTCCTAAGGATCAGCTCCGTTACATGGCAGAATAAATTCCCAAGAGAAATAAGAAGAGGCCAGTCACCCAAGTTATTTAAAACTCAACTGGACAAAGTCACCAAGGGTGTGCTGACAGGAAGGCCCTACTCTCAGCCTTTTACAATGAAGAAACTGATACTATTAGGATTTTTCTCTCCTCATCTCACTTTTTCTCTAGGCTGAATTCTTCAACTCATGCTGAAATCAGCTATATCCATAGACGGCGAGATTCACCGCTTTCCTGTGGCCAAATTCATCAGAAACAAGAACAAAAGCAGGGGAGTGGATATTACAGAACCCCTCCTTCAACTGTCAAGAAGGCCCCTAGTCCCATGGGAGAATAGCGATGCAGGGCTCTCGGCTTTTATTCCAGGCCTGCTCTTTATCCTGTGATCAAACGAAAAATTCTATGGAAACAGGAAAAACCACCATGTTATACATAGCTTCTGCAGTGACTGCATGTAATTTTTGTTCACCGGCAAGTAAAGTTTTATCCCTCAAACAGCACCTGTTTTCCCATTACATGTTTATGGCAATTTCTCTGAGGTCCATTTACTATTTTTTGTATGCGTTCTTGCAGAGCATTGTAGAAATCTTATCGAACTCAACATATGTGAAAAATAAGCATTACTACATTGGGGAAAATCAACGTCCTTATTGCCTAGCACTCTAGGGTCTAAGGAAGAGCATTGTAGTTTTCTATATTAACACTGTCAGATAAAAATATCCCTTGATTTTACCCGAAACTTCAATGAAAAAAATCTACCATGATTTGATAATCCAATAGTACTTCATACATAGACCATTTTTGTACTTTATAAGCTCTCTCACAAGTATCCACTCTTTTGATCTTCAACTTGGGTATTATTAAGTGCATTTTACAAATGAAGGATCTGAAGCTCACTAAAGGGAAAATAATTTGCTCAGTGACACAGAGTTAGCAAGGGGCAGGCTGGAACACTGTCCCAGATCTGACTCCAAAACCCTACAGTCTTCCCATTCTACCACCCTGCACTTCTCAGGGCTTTCGGGTGGGTGGGGAAGTCTCAAACACGCAGATGATGAGTTTTATATGCTGAATATAATATAAATATATATTTATATGCATGTAATATATGCATCCTTTATACACTCCAGGCCAAAAAACCACACACTCAAATAGAGACAATGTATTAATAAAAAGGGTATTTTAATCAGTGGCCCAGATGGAATAGCTGCCTGTCTACTTTCAAGCATTTTTTATTCACAGGGAAATAATCACGCAAATTAATTTGGACTTTGTCTCCAGTGGAACGAATTAAGGCTTCACCTGACCACTGGAAAATAAGATCCATTCTCCCTGCTCTCTTTGCAGAGCCCGCTTCCCCTAGCCTCCTTACCCAACCCCCTTCACCCCACCAGGCCAGGGTGCCTGAGGGTGTTTCCCTGGGCTTTGAGGAAGCAGCGTGTTGGAGTATCAATAACATACTGTTGATTAGGTTTAACAGGAAGATCAAGCACTGTAAATCCTCACCATGTCTTGAGCAGGAGCTTTCTGTCTTCTGCAGCTGACTGGTTCTCTTTGCCGATTCCAAGAACTATAAAAAACTGCAAAAAAAAAAAAAAATGGCCTTAAGGATGACAAGGAGTAAAGGAAGCAACATAGAATAATACGAACATGGGAACATAAAGTGCCCTACTAAAGGAGACCTCAATAAAGAAATTAATAAGACCCCCCACCCCCGACCATGCCTGAAGGGGACAGGACCTGACACTTGCTTCTAAGCAATGGAATACAGCAAAGGTGATGGGACATCACTCCCACCATCAGGTTACATCATCAAAGATGCTATCTCCCCAGCAGACACTCCTGGCTGGCATGACGAAGTGAACAGCCATGTTGCAGAAGCCCACATGCTAAGAAACTGCAGGTGGCCTCTTGGAACTGTGAGTGGCCTTTGTGAACTGCAGTCACCCTCTAGCAGCTGAGAGCACCCTGCAAACAAGAGCCAGAAAGAAGCAGGGGCCCTCAGTCCTACAACAGCAAGAAAGTGGATTTAGTCAATATAGCAATAGAAAACTAATACATCATACAAAGGTACATTCACCTAGACAATTAAATAATACTTGAGTGGATCAGTTAGACATTGAAAGGGTACACGGCTATGTTTTAAATAATCTTTTCTTAATAGCTAAATGGCCCTGGTTAAGTGGCTTTGCCTGTCAGTATCTTGGTTACTGCATCTGTAAGTGGCATTAATAATAATAATACTTATCTCACAGAGTTGCTGGAAGACTCAGTGATATAGTACGTGTAAATCATGTCCATTCTCTTCAATAACCTGGGTTTCTTTTCTTCTTTCCTTTGGCTTTTCAAGGCAGTTATGCCCCGAAAGGTCAGTAATGATCAGATTTCCAAGTAATATCTTTGTTAACTAAGCCTATGCTGAATAGTCCTCTGAACTTATTTCTGGGTATTAACCCCTTGTCAGATGTATAGTTTGGAAATATTTTATCCCATTCAGTAGGTTGTCTCTCCACTCTGTTAATAGTTTCTTTTGCTGTGCAAAAGCTTTTTAGTTTGATGTAATCCCATTTGTCTATTTTTGTTTTGGTTGCCTGTGTTTTTGAGGTCTTACTTTAAAAATCATTGCCCACCCCAATCAGACAGTGATTTTTGAAAACCTACTATGTGCTCAGTTCTATGAGTTCTTTCCTAAAGATGAATAAATAAATAAATAAACAAATAAAGTCAGCTATCCAAGCATCCATTTACATAACCAATACTGCTAAGAACCTTCTATATGGAAGAAACCCTAAGATCGAAGTATTAACAGAAGATATGGTTCTAATTCTCAAAGAGTTTACATTCAATACCATAAATGCAAGAGAAATTTACTGAATATCTATTAGGTATTCTTTAACCTAGCTAAAGTCAGGAGATACAAGTTTGGGATTAGGAATAAACCATAAGGACTTAGAATCAAGCACAGCCCCAGATTTAAATCCTACCTCTTTGACCTATGACTACTTACCAACTTTTGATGTTGAAGGATCTACTTAATTTAATTTTCACATTTCCTCACCTTAAACTTTAGTTAATACATGACTTCATATGGCAAAGATTCTGTTAAATGCGTTAGGTTTGAGTGCTTAACACTATGTCTTCTTAGTATTATTCAGTGAATGAATTAATATTGTTATCATTATTTACATGATAAACTACAATATAATATTCAGTTTAAATATCACATATAGTACCCTGAAATTTGTCAGATAGCACAAAGCACTGTTTAGTAAGTGACGGGCCTGGGGCCTTCAGAATTTGCAAATTGTCAGCCTATGGGGTGAATCCAGTTGACACCATGTGTTGTGTAATCCACAGTGTTTTTTAAAACATTCAAATTTTTTTCCAACTTGTGCCATCTAAAACTTAGAGCATTTTACATAAAAACCTAGATTTCTATGTTCTCCTGACAAATCGGAAGATCTGACAGTCCTGGAGCCGTACTCTAGCACGGCGGCAATTAGCTGGAGCTGAGTAGCATCTGCCCACTTGAGAAGGACCCACATTGTCCCTGTGTCACAGGCTCTATTCATTTGTATTTTTTGTCCAGCCCTTGTAGGCTTTAGAGTTTGGGGACTCAAATCAACAATTAACAAAGATATCCTTAGACATTCTTCTACTCTAACCTAACACATTTTTGATATATGCATACACACACAAAATGTCTTTTTGGTCACATATATTGGGAAATGCTTCATAATAAATCCTCAGCCACCTGGAGCATCACAATTCAATTATGGTCCTAGAAACATTATAAGGAAAAAAAACTTGTTCGGATTATTTTAACCCAATGTTTCTCAAATACATTTGACTAAAGAAGATTTGGTAACACTAAATGAACAAGGGCTTTTGGAAGATGGCTGAGGATTATTGGAATAAGTTTTAAAGAATCTGTGTTCAAAGATTAGGTAGCTATATGAGGACAGTTTTATATCTGGGTTCTCAGTTCTGTTCCACTGGTCAATGGCTCTATTTTTGTGCCAGTACCAAGCTGTTTTGATCACTACAGCCTTATAATAAAGTTTGAAGTCTGGTAAGTTGATACCTCCCATTTTGTTTTTATTGCCTAGAATTGTTTTTGCTATGCGGGGTCTTCTCTGGTTCCATACAAAGCGTACAATTAATTTTTCTACATCTGTGAAGAATGATGTTGGTATTTTAATAGGGATTGCATTGAATCTGTAGATCACTTTGGGTAGTATAGACATCTTAACAATGTTGATTCTGCCGACCCACGAGCATGGTATGGCAGACAAAAACATACACTGGGGAAAAGAATCCTTATTCAATAAATGGTGCTGGGAAAACTGGATAGCCACATGTAGACGACTGAACCAGGATCCACACCTTTCACCTCTCACAAAAATCAACTCACGCTGAGTAACAGATTTAAACCTAAGGAGTGAAACTATTAGAATTCTAGAGGAAGATGTTGGAAATACTCTTTTAGACATTGGCCTAGGCAAAGAATTTATGAAGAAGACCCCAAAGGCAATCACGGCAACAACCAAAATAAATAAATGTGACCTGATCAAATTAAAAAGCCCATTATCCAAAGTGAAGCACCACAAGAGCAGAAGAATGGGCTCCACTTGTACTCACCATCAAATTGGTTCTAACTGATCAACACTAAGTTGATCACATGGCAGAAATACTCTCTAGGGATTAGGGGGATGGGGGGGCAAATCAACAACTAAAGGACATGGGGAGCACTAAGGGGGGGGGGAGGGAAGGGCATGC